>SJYW01031990.1:527673-552644 GCA_006410735.1 Raphicerus campestris | reverse complement strand
GTTTTACAAGAATATTGATTTTGTCTGTGCATAGACAAAATTATGAAGTAGCCTCTATTTGTCTCATTTTGCCTGGAGAATCCCAGGGATGGGGGAGCCTGGTGGGCTGCCGTCTATGGCTCGCACAGAGTAGGACACAACTGTAGCAACTTAGCAGCAGCATTATGGTCTCAGAATAACCTTGTCTGAGGCTGGCACTCTGTGAGATTGTTTATGTCTAGTGGGAAAATAACATAGCCTAGATGTGAGTGCCAGGCCATTGCCTCAATGTCAGAAGTTGCTCTTTTTTTTTTTTCTTAATTCTAATGTAGTGAATGTCTGCTCTTTGTGTTCAGAGAATTTTATACAATGTGAAGACTGATCCAATTAATTTTGTCAAGTTTCCAAGCTGAATGACTGCTTGGACAAAAACCTGTTCAGCCAGTATCTGAATAGACAATCTAATTTCATTTGAAAATTCTTTCAGAATAATGCTAGTTTGGGCCAATCAACTGAGTCTTTGCTGAAAAGAAGACTTTGCATGAATAATTCCTATAAATCATTCAAAGGTTTATTATCCAAAGTCTCAGTTGCAAACCAGAGCTGATTAATTTATTTTATAGTCACTTTTACAAAATATACAATATTCTTTAAGAATATATTGATGTTTAACATCTAACCATTTATCCTAAAATTTTAACAGATATGTATCGATTGAAGAGTCATATTGGAAGTAATCACTTATAGCCACTTAAAGAACTGGGTGATATTTCTTCCTCTTGTAAGGATGCTCTTTTATAAACATATTGCAAATTGTGTGTGAATTACATGATTTTAATTCAATGGCAATTGTCATGATTATTATCTCTTGCCATCAAAAATACTTCTTATAATTATTTTCATTTAAAGAGAGTTTCATGAGATTAAATTAGTGCCTATTTTGTGTTAGAGCATCCTGCTAAAGCAAATACCAAAATTTTGAAATCCTCTGATGCCTGACAATAAAGAGTTCAGAATTCTTCAGTGAAGTAGCAAAGGATGACATGAAATAATTAAATGCAAAATAATACCCTAAATATACTTCAGGGGATAATGTATTCTTTTAGTGTGTCTCATTGTATACAACATTGATTTTAATATAATAACAGCTAAAGAACTGGAATAGAAGTCATTTACAATTTTTTGTATTTTATTTATTGGTGGAGTACTCAAAGCTCATGGTAACTCATAGAGAGGACGGGAGTGAAATTGGAGTGAATTGTATTCCTGGCTCTTATTATCAAGGAATTTCACCACACTCAAACCAGTAAATAAGGAAGTAAATCATAAGTGCCTGAGAGTAAAGCATGTAATGTTTAAAAATTAATTCTAAAACTAAGATGAATTACATTTTTTCCCTTTGACTAACACTCTACAGTTTGTCAAAAGCATAAGCCAAAAAGAAAATGAGGTATGAAATCTCTGTATAAAGATGCATCATTAACTGTGAGCTAATAATAAGAAAGAAGGCAATAAACACCTTGTTAGTGAGAATGTGTCAAGGAGTAAATCAGACATCTAACCATAAGCATGGGACCTGTGAATGTTGTCATGTCCTCCCTGACAATTATCTTCTTTCTGTTCCATCTATCGAGAAGATGGGTACTATCATTTCCCTGTTTAATATCAATGATAAAAAAAAATCAAGACTTAACAGCTGCTAGGCTCATTCTCTATTCTTTTTCTTTGCATTAAACTATGATTCCTGAAATATAATATGCACCAATTTTTAAAAAAACAAATATGAGGGTGACTTTTACCTAAATTTTATCAAAATTTAGTTTTTTGTCTCCTTCTAGCATTCTAGAATCTAAGGAATCTGGGTCTAAAGCAAAACATACCAAAAACAGAGCTAAAATAATCTTGATCTGATTCCTTAAAGAGTATTCAGTAAGCACTGAACAGAACCATTCTTACAAATATCTATCCTTTCAATTTCACTGATTAAAAATTGATTGTATTTAATATACATTAAAAATACTAATGACCAATCAGAAATCTTGTCTATTGATCAATCAGATTGCTTAGGAATTGAGTTTAATCATTTCAGTTTAATCATTAATGAAAATCAACAATCATCAAGAAATGAAAGTTTAATATGAACCATGGATAGAGATCTGGGGGAAATGTGGGCAATGCTAGTAACTGGTATTCCCAAAAGTCTTCATATGAGTGCTGGTGTCCATTGGATTTAAAACTAAAGTAAGGAAGGATCAAGGAATGTTGTTTTGACAAATGAAAGACTAGCAACTCTAGACTGCTTACCCTGGCAGTAATCAACATATTATTAACAAATGACAATTTAGTTATTGATGTTGATGGTTAGATATTAGGAAGCTTGGAAGCTTTAAATCTCAGATTGCATCTCCTGCAATGGAGATTTTGCAGACTAGAGAACAGATTTGTGGACACAGAGGGGGAAGGAGAGGGATGACTTGAAAGAGTAACACTGAAACACATATGTAAAATAGATAAAGTTTTAGTCTTTCAGTCTTGTCCAACTTTTTGTAACCCCATGGACTGTAGCCTACCAGACTCCTCTGTCCATGGAATCCTCCAGGAAAGAATACTGGAGTGGGTAGCCATTCCCTTCTCCAGGGGATCTTCCTAACCCAGAGATAGAACCCAGGTCTCCTGCATTGCAGGCAGATTCTCCACCATCTGAGCCACTAGGGAAGCCTATAAAATAGATAGCTAATGGGAATTTGCTGTATGATATAAGGAACTCAAACATGATGCTCTGTGACAACCTAGAGGGGTGGGATGGGGTGGAAGGTGGGAGGGAGTTTCAAGAGGGAGGAGGCATACCTATAGCTGAATCATGTTGATGTATGGCAGAAACTGACACAATATTATAAACCAATTGTCCTCTAATTAAAAATAAAGTAAATAAATAAAAATAAATAAATAAAAAGGCACAGAAAAGAAATCTCAGATTGCAAACAAATCAGTCTTCTTGAATGAGGTGGGTCCAATATACTTCAGCAGTTAATAGGTATTTATTTGTCAAATTTGCTTCTTCCTCTTAGAAATTTTTCTCTCAACTTTGGAATGGGAAGCAAAACAAAGGAAAAAAGTCAGCAACACAATTTATTTGCCAATGTATTTTATCTAGTTTTTACCTTAGAATCATTTTAGTTGATGTTTTCCAAATATCCAGAAATGACTACTGATTACTCTGAACCAATAGTTTTCCTCCAGGTTATAGGTTCTAGGGGAAAACAAATTTTACTGTGAAAAAAAGACTTTAAAAGTTTTAAGACATCTAAATTCTTGCATTGGTCTAGAATAAATGAGAAGTTCCAGCCAAGAGGCCAACAAAGGTAGAAAAAATAACAAACACATTTGGATCCTTGATAATATCTTTGAATTAAGGAGCCTCCGAATTACCTTGCCTTCTTTTTCTGTGAGTTAATGCAATCTACTTATTTTAAAATCATTTTTTAGTATATTCTTGGTATTTGTAGCTGAAAGTCTCCTAACCTATCTTGTCTTTATTATTATTTATTTCTAAGGAAATTTAGTAAATGTTTATCTCTTGCATGTGACCATGTACCAAAAATTTGAGAAATAAAATAATGAAATGAGAAGAGAAGAGGAATGGAATTCAAAGTTGTCAAAGTCTTTAGGTGGAAAATGAGACCAAGGACTGTGCTTGATAGATGAGAAGATAGAGAGAAAGTGAGACAAGGAAAAGTCTGTATATCTGACTGAAAAGCCTGATTTGACAGCCCATCACAGTACATTTCAAATATATTGCTTATATGTCAATGTGGCCTATTTTCATGTCTTGACAGAATTATTCATAATCCCCATTACTCTTAGTTGGTACTTTAGAGTTTCTGAAAATAGAATTTTCTTTATCCCATAGTAAAACAAATATCCCAATATTTATTTAGTTACAGATTCTAGTCTAAATGTTCGCACTAGTTAGTAATGATGTTTTATTTGTTTCAAAGTAATATTTATTACAAAAGTTATGATAAGTAGATTATATGAACACAAATGTAAAACTCAGCTGCTTATCTCATGAAAAACATTTTCCATTAGTCATAGAAAAACAGCAATAAAACTTTGGTTTTTCTAATAATAGATTTTTTTTTAAGTGAGTCTTTGAAATTAAAAAAATTGGATAATTCTGATAATTTGAGAAACAAATTTAAATATCTAATGTTAGGATTAATTTGGTGTCCACACTTCATAGCCTACACATTAGTGTTTTATTACACAGCAATATATTTATCTATTAATAAAAACATTTAATTGACATTCACAATCAACACTTTTAAAATTAAGTTGATATTTCTTACATATGCATTTGTATTTGTGTTATAGGTTATGTTTATAGATTTGAGCAAATCAGACCATATGTAAGGTAAAAACAAATAGTAATTTTCCTGAAGAGTGACAAGTAAAAAAATTTTTTTTGTTGAACTTTTATCATCAATGATGAGTTTCCTCTATTAACCTTAAAATAAATTTTAGTTTCCAAAATTGTGGCAATATTACATTTATGTCACTAGAACATAGTAATATATGACATAGCTTTTATAATGACAGCCTTAAATGTCATTAAATCAGCTTTTAATTGTCATATATTGCTTCTTTTTTTTAAAACCATCTTTAAAAATGAGCAAAGATGGGCACAATAAAGGACAGAAATGGTATGGACCTAACAGAAGCAGAAGATAATTAAGAAGAGGTGGTGAGAATACACAGAGGAACTATACAAAAAAGATCTTCATGAACTAGATAACCATGATGATGTGATCACTCACATAGAGGCCAGACATCCTGGAATGTGAAGACCAGTGGGCTTTAGGAAGTATAACTACAAACAAAACTAGTTGAGCTATTTCAAATCCCTAAAGATGATTCTGTTTAAGTGTTGCACTCAGTATGCCCACAAATTTGAAACTCAGCAGTAGCCACAGGCCTGAAAAATGTCGATTTTCATTCCAATCCCAAAGAAGGACAATGTCAAAGAATGTTCAAACTATTGCATGATTGCTCTCATTTCATACACAGCAAAATAGTTCTCAAAATTCTCCAAGCAGGTCTTCAACAGTGCATGAATCATGATCTTCCAGATGTTCAAAATGGATTTAAGATTTAAAAAAGGCAGAGTAAGCAGAGATCAAATTGCCAACATCTGTTGAGTCATCAAAAAAGCAAGAGAGTTCTAAAAACAATCTACTTCTGCTTTACTGATTATGCTAAAGCCTTTGACTGTGTTGATCACAACAAACTGCAAAATTCTTAAAGAGATGGGACTACCAGACCACTTGATCTGCCTGCCGAGAAGTTTGTATGCATGTCAAGAAGCGACAGAACTGGACATGAAACAATGGACTGGTTCCAAATTAGGAAAGGACTATGTCAAGGCTGTATATTGCCATCCTGCTTATTTAACTTATATACTGAGTACATCATGAGAAATGCTGGGCTGGAGGAAGCACAAGCTGGAATCAAGAATGCCAGGAGAAATATCAATAGCTTCAGAAATGCAGAGGACACCATCCTTATGGCAGAAAGTGAAGAGGAACTAAAGAACCTCTTGATGAAAGTGAAAGAAGAGAGTGAAAAAGCTGACTTAAAGCTCAACATTCAGAAAACTATGATCATGGCATCCAGTTCCATCACTCCATTTCAAATAGATGGGGGAAACAATGGAAATAGTGACAAACTTTATTTTGGGAGGCTCCAAAATCACTGCAGATGGTGACTGCAGCCATGAAATCAAAAGACGTTTGCTCCTTGGAAGAAAAGTTATGACAAACCTAGACAGAATATTAAAAAGCAGAGATATCAATTTGCTGACAAAGGTCATCTAGTAAAAGCTGTGGTTTTTCCAGTAGTCACATATGGATGTGAGAGTTGGACTATAAAGAAACCTGAACACCGAAGAATTGATGCTTTTGAATTTTAGTGCTGGAGAAAACTCTTGAGAGTTCCTTGGACTGCAAGGATATCACACTAGTCAATCCTAAAGGAAATTAGTCCTGAATATTCATTGGAAGGACTGATGTTGAAGCTGAAACTCCAATACTTTGGCCACCTGGTGGGAATAACTGACTCATTGGAAAAGACCCTGATGCTGGGAAAGATTAAGGGCAGGAGGAGAAGGGGATGACAGTGGATGAGATGGCTGGATGGTTGGTTAGATCCAATGGACATGAGTTTGAGCAAGCTCCTGGAGTTAGTGATGTGCGGGGAAGCCTGGCGTGCTGCAGTCCATGGGATCACAAAGAGTTAGACACGACTGAGTGATTGAACTGAACTGATCTTTAAAAACTACTTAGTATTTAAATATATCAGTGTTTTGTTGTATTTATATGTGAATACCAATGGTACTGATACTGATTCTAATCAGCTAACAAGAAAGAACCAGTACAAAAGAGAACAGTTATAAAAGAAAGTATAGACCTAATCTTTTACTTAAGAGAAATTACATAATTCTTGTGATTTGCTATGATTAATAAAATTCGGGGAACATTAATTTTTATGTTTGAATATTGTTGTATTAACATCAAATGCCAATTGCAAGTATAACCCTTTTTCCATTAATATCTAACGAATAGAATTTCTTTAAATATCTTCTTTTATATATCATTGGATATTCAATTTCTATATACACTATTTTCCAGGGATTCCTTGGTGGCTCAGACCATAAAGTGTCTGCCTGCAATGCAGGAGACCCAGGTTCAATCCCTGAGTTAGGACGATCCCCTGGAGAAGGAAATGGCAACCCACTCCGATACTCTTGCCTAGAAAATTCCAAGGATGGAGGAGCCTGGTGGTCTACAGCCCATGGGGTCACAAAGAGTCGGACACAACTTAGTGACTTCACTTTCACTTTCATACTATTTTCCTAATAGATTATCTTGTTACAGATAGATTTATTCTGAAGCAACAAATTAGATTAAAAAATTATAAATTTCTAAAGTAGTGATTATTTTAATAGCAATAATAATTATGGAGAAATACATCAGTAATATACTATAGGCCATTTATTTTTAAGCTTAGACAATTGAATGTTCTGTATATTTATTTTATGTATATATATATATACACACATATATATGGAAGGACTTACAGTGGTATATGCATTTTTCATGATAAAATGAGATTTAAATAATATCAAAGTGCTGAATATGCAAGATTATATGATAATGCAAAATAACCCAATTTGTAGTCTTCTCTGAATTGTTAAAATTATCTCACTTTTTATTTTGTTAGCATTTTTATAATATTTTTATTATGTTACAACTTTTTTCCCATTCATATGCTTTGGAAATTTACATGCATTATAAGATAGTTTTATCTTTTAAACATGATTGATTACTTAGGCATTTGAATATTATCCTCTTTCAAAAATTATACAATAAATATTCTTCAACAGGCATAATTATTCATTTTTATAAGAGTTTCTCTATGATTTATACCCAGAAATAGAATTCTTGAGATTTAGGTTATATACATATTTCTAAATACTGAGAAAACAATGTGTGATTTTTGATTATATTCTAAGAACATAAACTTTATTTTCAAAGATATTTCTAAAAATTAAAGGCAATTTGGAGACAATTTCAAATATGGATGCATACAGAAACCTTAGATAAGTATTTTATTACTTGAATCCTTTTAATTTTACCTGCTCTTTATATTGAAGCAAAATTTGAATTCATGTAAAAGTTTTAGGGCCTTATTTATTTCCTTTATAACATTATGAATGTTGCTTTTCTGAATTATGGAACTATTTACTTCTACAATGGAAAAATATGAGGTCAGATTAATAACACTTCTTCTTTGTAGGTAATCTGATTTTTTATCTCCTATATAAAACTTAAGTAATTAATGAGTTTATTTTAATTTTTTTTCTTGCATTAACTTAAATAGAAGACTGCCCTTTATATTGTAATGTTCACATTATTTTTAAGATAGTTTCTCATATTTTCTTCTTTTTTAATTTTTTTGTATTATATTCTTTCTTTTATTTGAGACCCCCCATTTTGTGCACATTGGAACTTGTTTGTCTTCCAGTTCTGCAATTTAATATTTATTTATACTTATATTTTTTACTTTTCCCATTTGGTATGACTTTCAATAGGTATTTCACCTGTTCCTGCTTGTATTGTTTTTGACTTTTAATGTTATAGCAATCTCCACAGTTTTTTTCTTCTTCATTTTTATGTTTTAGGTTTCAACTTGTCTTTAAATTTTTTGAAATTACCTCATCATTGAGCTAATCAGTGTGTGTTTTCAATTTTGATTTCTTTAGTAGTACCATATGTCCTTAATTTTGTTTTTATTAGTTGGAATCATGTCTTTGAATAATCCTTCTCTGCTATAAATCTTTACATTTTTATAACATATGTAATTGTTTCTTGGAGGATATTACTTACATTTAACTATAGTCATCAATTTACTGAAAAGTTTTATTGCAGATAAATCTATTTTCTTTCCCATGAAATCTGTAATTTTCTTAGTATTTCCTAAGATTGGTGTTTCAAAGATTGGTGCTGCAGAAAGTAAAGCCATTAAAATCACAAGGACACTTTGTGTTTCCTCCTTATCTCTGCTTGCCTTCCACTTTTATACACATCTGGCTAGGCTGCTAAACGGAAAATAGAAATTTCATTTAAGCATAGTTTTTACCCTTGCACCATTCTCTCTTCTACAGAGAAATGGCTCACTTCATGATTTAATCAGACTTCTAAGACATTCTATTCTAATCAATGGAATTTTAGATGGGGTTTTCAAGACTAATACTGATTTCTAGAAAAGTGTGTGTTTTGTTCTGTATTACATTAGATTTTGGGGTTTTTTGACATATCCTTTGCTACTTCAGTGAACCGAGCACAGAATTTGAGAATACTCTATAGCTTTAATTTCTTTAGTTGTTTCTTTGTTTCATGGAATAGTTTTCTTTTAAATATTGAGTTTTTTTTTCTCATTTTTTGTGGGTTTTAAGGGAGCTAGATAAGGTANTATCCTTTGCCACTTCAGTGAACTGAGCACAGAATTTGAGAATACTCTATAGCTTTAATTTCTTTAGTTGTTTCTTTGTTTCATGGAACAGTTTTCTTTTAAATATTGGGGGTTTTTTTCTCATTTTTTGTGGGTTTTAAGGGAGCTAGATAAGGTAAAAATGACTTTAGACAACTATATTTCACAAAATTTCCAAATACCAACTTTGAAATCATTTCTTTCCTAATGTCCTCACAGTAACAGCAACCTATATTAAATAATTGATAGAAAAACTTTAAATACACAAACACACACACAGAGAGGAACCAAGTACACTCAATGACTGTACACAGGGACACTATTACCATGTCTGGACACTCCCTGGACAGATGTCATGTCTGGAAATTTCTTAAACTTGAGAAATGGTACCAGGTGGAAAGTTAAAGTTTACTGCTATTGGATATTTTGTTAACAAAATTATAGTGAAGTTTTGAGACGTTGATGCTTAAAAACTGAAACTTCCAATTGAAGTAAAAATTAAACATAATAAAACATTTATTGATGGAAACATGCTATATGCCATGCTCAGTCATTTTAGTCTTGACCGACTCTTTGTGGCCCTATGGACTGTAGCCTGCCAGGCTCCTCTGTCTATGGGATTTTCCTAGCAAGAATACTCCCTCCTCCTCTCCCTCTGTCCTCTCTTATTTCCTGTCTTTCCACTCTCTCTCTCCCTCCTTTCCTTCCTTCCTGCCTTTTGTTAGTATTTCAAGCATCATCTATATTTACCTGAAATTCTAAGAAAATAATTTCAGTTTTTTATTCCAAAAAGAAATGATAAGCAACAACCTAGTAATCACCTCAAACTGTACTTCTGAACCAAGAAATTTACTTACACCAACATATTCATTTCTATATTCTTTATTATAATGTATAGTATTCTTCTCTTACTTCTCAGGTTGATTTCTTCTAACCAGCTTCTGATTTCTGTCTTTGCTTCCTTGTCAAGAACCTCACTTTGGTCATTTCTGTCTTGTCTTCCCCATGTCTTCAGTGTCAGGCTTTCTAGTGATCCATTCTCTGAAGCTTTTAAATGGACTCTAACCCCAAGCCAAATGATTGAACAACAAAGATGCTGACACACATATAAATTTTTTCTGGAGAATTATTCATTTATGTGTACCTTGAAAGTGAAGTCACTCAGTTGTGTCCAACTCTTGTGACCCCATGGACTGTAGCCTACCAAGCTTCTCCATCCATAGGATTTTCCAGGCAAGAATACTGGTGTGGGTTGCCATTTCCTTTTCCAATGTGTACCTTAGATAGGTCAAAATCTGTATTTATAAAACAGAAAAAGTTAATAATTTTTACAGCTGGGCCTATCCTGCTGTTTCTCTTATATTTTCACTCTAAATGAAAGTCACTAACATCCATTAAATGACTAATAGATAAAATGGGTCTTTGATATCTAATATATATGTATTTTACATGTTATATAAGTATACTGTGATGAATTTGGAGTTTAAAGGATGATTTGTTTATTTTAAAGAGAAATTATCAAATTTGAGAAATGCTAAGATGAAATATGAGGCTATTTATAAAGATGGACATTTCAACACTAACAAGAAAGGCCCTTCCTTGGTAGCTCAGATGGTAAAGCATCTGCCTGTAATGCAGGAGACCCAGGTTCAATCCCTTGGTCAGGAAGATCCCTGAGTTGGGTAGACTCTCTGGAGAAGGAACTGGCAACCCACTCCAGTATTCTTGCCTGGAAAATCCCATGGACGGTGGAGCCTACAGTCAATGGGGTTGCAAAGAGTCGGACATGACTGAGTGACTAACGCTTTCAACATGAGTAAGTAATTTGCCATTAAGTAATTCATGAATTAAATGCTCAAGGCATTCTTGATTCTATATGTAGAATTAAATTCTCTGTGTCGAATTATTTGCATATGTAATCTTAAAACTGAGTGACTGAACTGAAGTCTTAAAATATGTGTATTCATTCTGCTTTAATTTTTATGATATTTATAAATGCTGTAGTATATGTAATTTTAAAATAAGAAATTTTATTTGGTTGCTATTTTTTAACATTGNCGAATTATTTGCATATGTAGTCTTAAAACTGAGTGACTGAACTGAAGTCTTAAAATATGTGTATTCATTCTGCTTTAATTTTTATGATATTTATAAATGCTGTAGTATATGTAATTTTAAAATAAGAAATTTTATTTGGTTGCTATTTTTTAACATTGTAGGATATAGAAATATCAGAAAGGGAAAGTTAATAAAAAGCAAAATAAGTAAGTGATAGTGCAGTCTCATAACAGATGATAAATGTATTAGGTTATAAAGATGTCCAAGTCTGAATATGCCATATGTGAAACAAATATGCCTTATAACTCTATCTTATAATATGTATATTTGAGCTTAACATGTTTGTGCAAAAAAATATGCTCATGTCCACAAGTCCATTCTCTGCATCTTCATCTCTATTCCTTCCCTGAAAATAGGTTCATCAGTAACTTTTTCTAGATCCTGTATATGTACTGTACAGCAGAAACCAACATAACATTGGAAAGCAATTATTCTCCATTAAAAAACAAATTTAAAAAGTGTGGAAAAAATTATGCTTGTGGAGTAGAAGCATATCTTTCTTCAGAACTGATTATTTTTTAAGCAGTACATTCTAGATGGCTTATTCTTCTCCTATTGTTAAGAGACTAGTCTCGTAATTACCTGTTGAAAATGTGCTGAGTTAACAAATTGATTGGTATGCATGTTGAAAGGATTTGACCAAATTTAGGGAGCAATAACAGTAGATGATGATTGCAGCCATGAAATTAAAAGACACTTAGTCCTTGGATGGAAAGTTATGACCAACCTGTATAGCATATTGAAAAGCAGAGACATTACTTTGCCAACAAAGGTCCGTCTAGTCAAGGCTATGGTTTTTCCAGTGGTCATGTATGGATGTGAGAGTTGGACTGTGAAGAAAGCTGAGGACTGAAGAATTGATGCTTTTGAACTGTGATGTTGGAGAAGACTCTTGAGAGTCCCTTGGACTGCAAGGAGATCCAACCAGTCCATTCTGAAGGAGATCAGAACTGGATGTTCATTGGAAGTACTGATGCTAAAGCTAAAACTCTAATACCTTGGCCACCTCATGTGAACAGTTGACTCGTTGGAAGACTCTGATGCTGGGAGGGATTGGGGGCAGGAGGAGAAGGAGATGACAGAGGAATAGATGGCTGGATGGCATCACCGACTCGATGGACGTGAGTTTGAGTGAACTCTGGGGAGTTGGTGATGGACAGGGAGGCTGGTGTGCTGCAATTCATGGGATTGCAAAGAGTCGGACACGACTGAGCAACTGAACTGAACTGAACTGAACTGAAGGAGCAATATGCCTCTTTTTATGAACTAGATAACTTTAATAAATCTGAGTAAAATGTTAAGACCTGAGGTTACCTTGCAATTGAGTAAATGATCAATTAAATGAATCAACTCAAATTTGATATAGTGGATACTAACAACATCAATTTGATATAGCTGCTGAGTTGCTGATGAGATAAGCAAATTAATGTGTTTTTGAATGCAAAGCTATCATTATTTCCAGAAGACTTTGAAATAAGTGTTTGGAGCTGCATATATTTTCAAACTAAGAAAGGTAAGAAAGAAAAGTTCCACATAACACAGGAAAACAAATTTCACCCTTAACGTGTAGACCATTCAGAGGCCTTTGTTTTTTTTGTTTGTTTGTTTGGTTGGTTGGTTGGTTATTGGTTTGCTTGAAGGTTCAGAACTAACATTGCTGGCATGAACACATCTTGCACTGCTGAACAATTGAAATGTTAACGATTTCCAGAAGACCAGGTGATGCGAATATAGTCAATCCATAATTTAGAATGANTTGGAGCTGCATATATTTTCAAACTAAGAAAGGTAAGAAAGAAAAGTTCCACATAACACAGGAAAACAAATTTTACCCTTAATGTGTAGACCATTCAGAGGCCTTTGTTTTTTTTTTTGTTTGTTTGGTTGGTTGCTTGGTTATTGGTTTGCTTGAAGGTTCAGAACTAACATTGCTGGCATGAACACATCTTGCACTTCTGAACAATTAAAATGTTAACGATTTCCAGAAGACCAGGTGATGCGAATTTAGTCAATCCATAATTTAGAATGAACCAAATGCTATTGAATGTTTTGGTATGCATAAGAACATAAAAATGAATTAAATACATTCTTGAATAATCTATTGGCTGAAAACAAATGTTACTGATAATTGATATTATCAATTATAGTTATATATGAATTATAACTATTTATAATTATATATGGAAAAGGCAATGGCAACCCACTCCAATACTCTTGCCTGGAAAATCCCATGGATGGAGGAGCCTGGTGGGCTGCAGTCCATGGGGTCACTAAGAGTCGGACACGACTGAGCAGCTTCACTTTCACTTTTCACTTTCATGCATTGGAAAAGAAAATGGCAACCCATCCCAGTGTTCTTGCCTGGAGAATCCCAGGGACAGGGGTGCCTAGTGGGGTGCCGTCTATGGGGTCTCACAGAGTCGGACATGACTGAATCCACTTAGCAACAGCAGCAGCAGCATAATTATATATACAATAATAAAGGATAGTTTCATATAGAATTTGGATTGAAGGAAGGATAGTACTTAAGAAAATAAGGAAAATGGACTCAGGAAAATTCAACATGCATGCTAAGGCATGTAGGCATGAATGAAGGTGGGATATTTAGAAAATATTTTCCAGTGAAGGGTGGCCAAGGAGCAGGATGTGGCCATTCTTACAGATGAGATTCTGCAATAGCTGAGAGGATTCATCAAGACATTGAAACAAGTTCAGTCTACAGGGAGTCACAGAGCAATGTGCATATAGTGATTACAAGAGTGAAACCATAATTGACTTTAATTTGTATTTTTGAGAAATATTAACAGTGAAGAACATTATTAGCAAAGAGATTATATATACAAGGATATTATTATGAATAAATAAGGTAAACCATCCTAAGTATTTTTACTAAAACTTAGAACTTCATATGAACAGAAGGTATTTTTAACAAATATTAAAGCTATTTCTCTAGTCGTCGTTATCCTTACTTTGTATTTTTGGGGTATTGCATTAACCCACACCAAGGTGAGGTGAGGTGAGGTGAAGTTGCTCAGTCGTGTCCGACTCTGGACCACCCCATGGACTGTAACCTACTAGGTTTCTCTGTCCATGGGATTCTCCAGGCAAGAATACTGGAATGGATTGCCATTTCCTAAATGTAGACAGAAACAAGCTCAAAAAAGGTATATTTTCAAAATTATAATAATAAAGACTCTTTCAAACCACCTTCCCTTTATGTCAGTCACTGAGGCAGCTGCATCATTGGTTTAAATGACTTATATGTATGTAGATCTCTTATATGACTGTAACAGTTCTATAGACAGCAGTGCCTTTTACTTAGTCTGCTTTCTCTGGGTTCAGAATCTGCAATGAAACTGTAGCAGTGAAACAGGATAGAACAGCTCTGAGATTCATCTATTTGCAGTGGCAAAAGGAGGCTTTAACTAAGGAGGCCTCACAGTATTAAGATGTCAACAGGATTTGCAGCATGTTACTGAACCCTCACCAATGCATGAGGATTATTTCCAATTTACTGTCAGTCAAGTTAAGCAAATTTGTATAAGATAAATTATTCATGATACACAATTCTTATGATATAAATTTCCAATTTTTCTTCATTACACCATCACTATAGCTAAGTGAATTGTTTCTATTCTAANAGGAGGCCTCACAGTATTAAGATGTCAACAGGATTTGCAGCACGTTACTGAACCCTCACCAGTGCATGAGGATTATTTCCAATTTACTGTCAGTCAAGTTAAGGAAATTTGTATAAGATAAATTATTCATGATACACAATTCTTATAAATTTCCAATTTTTCTTCATTACAGCATCACTATAGCTAAGTGAATTGTTTCTATTCTAACCATTCCATATTTCTTTTCTTTATTTATCCATAGCCTATTCAGGCTATTATAAATTTCCTGGTTTCTCTGTTCTGCACTGTCACTTCCCAGCATTAAAACCTTCTTTGATGTTAATAGGAAATATTCAAGTTCTGCTTCTGTCCTTGCAAAATGTGTAAGAATCTGATCTTTATCAGAAGGTTTTGCTCTCTTATTTTCTGTCATGTGTTTTCTTCTTATTTAAGAACTGCTTTCACTTTTAACCCCCTCCACCCTTCCTACTTCATGGGAGTTGATTCTGTTTATGGCTGTTGTTGGGCTGCCATTCTGTTAGATGTGGTCAAGATGAAGGCTTCCTTTAGGTAAGTGGGGGCTAGTTAATATATCTTCTAGCTTCTGTCTGGGTATTGGGTGAAAATGATTTCCTTTTTACTTCAACACATGAAATATATTGTAAACCTCTAAAGACTAAAATAATTATCTTGATCTATAGTACCTCTAATGGCTTTACATTTTGAGCATCTTGTGTACAGTCTTTCACAGGATATTTCCACATCAATGGTAAATAAACCATACATCCGAAGAGTAATGACAAAGCAAGTTTAATTAATAGTAGTAACAAATTCTGTCAAGAAACCATGGAAGAACGACATAAAATTGAACTGAACAGCAAAGTTAAAGATAACTGAAAATAAAAGGACATTGAGATGCTGCTTGGCTCTCTGTTTGGGGCACCATTATTCAAAATGACAGCAATTATGTCTTAGTTTCNCAAGAAACCATGGAAGAATGACATAAAATTGAACTGAACAGCAAAGTTAAAGATAACTGAAAATAAAAGGACATTGAGATGCTGCTTGGCTCTCTGTTTGGGGCACCATTATTCAAAATGACAGCAATTATGTCTTAGTTTCACTTTCAATGTTTTTCTCCAATATGTTCAAATATAAAGATATGCAATGCCTCATCAGTCACTATTATGTTATTTTTTCATCATAATTAGGTGCATATGTTAATTCTACAAGACACTATAAATAAAAAGAAATATTTATCTTCCAAATCAATAAAGTTTTAAAAATCATCATAATTTCATGCTATAAACTTCAGCAGATATGTTAAAAATAAAATCTCTAGCCTTTTAAATTAAGGATATCACATTAAATTTTATTCTGTAGTAAGAAAACAATTATTAAGAAAGTCATTCTTGCCTGGAAAATTCCATGGACAGGGGAACCTGGCAGTCCCTAGCCTCTCAAAGAGTTGTACGTGGCTTACCAACTAGGCATAGACAGCACACAAGAAAACAATTTTTAAGAAAATCATTACTCAGTTAATTCTGCTTCTATCTTTCCTTGGGATTGCAAAGAGTCAGACATCAGTGAGTGATGACTCAACAACAAAAACAATCTTTCCATATGTAGACTTGTCTAAAGAAATATAAAATACATGTAATATCTTATATATTGAAAGAGTGAAAAGATCTTGAAAATTCCCTTTTAGAAATACCCTTAATCACTTAAGAAAATGCCAAATCACTTTTTAAAAAAGACTCTGGGGCCTAAATTATGATTTTGAATATTTCTTTGATTCAGTTCAGTTCAGCCGCTCAGTCTTGTCCGACTCTTTGTGACCCTATGAATTGTAGCACGCCAGACCTCCCTGTCCATCATCAACTCCTGGAGTTCACTCAGACTCATGTGCATTGAGTCGGTGATGCCATCCAGCCATCTCATCCTCTGTCATCCNCACTCAGTCATGTCCAACTCTTTGTGACCCTATGAATTGTAGCACGCCAGACCTCCCTGTCCATCATCAACTCCTGGAGTTCACTCAGACTCATGTGCATTGAGTCGGTGATGCCATCCAGCCATCTCATCCTCTGTCATCCCCTTCTCCTCCTCCCCCCAACCTCTCCCAGCATCAGAGTCTTTTCCAATGAGTCAACTCTTTGCATGAGGTGGCCAAAGTACTGGAGTTTCAGCTTTAGCATCATTCCTTCCAAAGAACACCCAGGGCTGATCTCCTTTAGAATGGACTGGTTGGATCTCCTTGCAGTCCAAGGGACTCAAGAGGTTTTTCTAAACATTACTGATGGTGTTGTCTAATGTAGTGTTTGCTGTATTGAAGATATAAACTCAGTGGATCATGAAATTAATGTAGTGGTTTGTGACTAACCTTTCAACATGAAACAAGTTAGACTCAAATAAGAGAAAGTGGATAGAATGAAGAATGGTGTATTTCCAATATTAAACATAAGTATAGTTCATGAGGGGCTTCCCTGGTGGCTCAGATGGTAAAGAATCTGCCTGCAATGCAGGAGACGTAGGTTCAGTCCCTGGGTCCAGAAGATGCCCTGAAGAAGGGAATGGCTACCCACTTCTGTATTCTTGCCTGGAGAATTCCATGGAAGAGGAGGCTGGCTGACTGTGGTCACTGGGGTTGCAAAGAGTTGCACATGACTCAGTTACTAATATTTTGCATTTCATAGTTCATGAAATCTCCACCTGTTTTATATATGCATTTGTTACTATCTAGTCAACATAGCCAGTGTGCCCATACAAACTGTTTATTTTGGCACTGATATGAGTTGATCAATGCATCCATTCTGATACTGGTTTCCATGACATAGGCAACAGTAAAATGTCTTTCACACCAACCCTGGATATTATTTATATAATTTTTACATTTTTATTCCAGATATATTTCTTACTGTTATTTATAATAAAAATGTTAGAGCAGACTTGTGACAGTGAATACATTTTTATAATAATGGTGCCATTGGGATTTGTGAAAAGTACTGCTTTAATAAATGATAGCAACTCAGAAAGTTATCTTTCCACAAAATAAATTAAAATAATTATAGTACAAAAAAAAAAAACAGGCTTTCACTGAGAACACCTAAATGGTGTGTTCTGGAGAATATATAAAATTATGTAAGATTGCTCTTTCTATTAACTATCATGCTTTCTCTACTCTTTCTCCATTCAGTTTGAAGTCAACCTAAAAACGTTATGGGAGTTAAATGTTTCCATTTTCCAGTAATGAATAAGAAAACAAACAGTATAAATTATGAATAGATGAAAGTGAGTGGCCAAAAATATTTTCATCTCTAGTGCTTTTACATTCAAAGAGATGTCTAAATGGTTATAATACAGGTCAGGGTCCTCATGCAAATTGTATCCGTTGTAGAGGGGAATTGAGTATTGCCAGTTAGCGCATGTGTTCATGTATAAGTAGGAAACTGAGAAATAATGTTCTTGCCAGCAGAAAAAGCAGCCCAATCAATCTTGCTCTATTCCATTCACTGTGTTGTATGATAATCTTATAACCTCTGCACCCTGAGAGCAATTCTTGTCCACAATCAACATTTGATTCTGTTTTCCATTTTGGAAACTTAGAACCTCAGAACTTTATTGAAAAGAATATTAGCTTATATGTGGAAGTAAAGTAGATAAGATAAATATAACTTTAAGAATATTATGTGTAAAATTATGAATCTTTATTCCTAAAAAATTTGAGTTTATTTTAGGAGAGGTGTCTAAATTTTTTTTAATGAAGTGACAACTATAAATTGTAAGTCAACGTTGTTATTTATTGCAATGGTGTCTCTCNTACTTTTAACTAACTCATACACAAACTGAAGAGACGTTGACTCTTACATTAATTCCCACTTCCAAAAGCCCCTATACTAGACTGGTCTATAGAGAGGACAGCTAACCTGATTTCACCATAAAATGATGCTCAAACAGAGGAGAAACTACACTACACCAGGACAAGAAGAAGATGACATCAGAGGTAGACAGCTGGCCCAAGATGCTGGACCTACCTGATTTGTATGATCATTTACAATGTTTTCTTGACTTCTTAGACCCTTGCATATAAATCAAATGCTTTCCTATCATAAGCCTGATTCTATGCTAGTTTTAGAAATCAATCCAATTGTTGGGTTTGTGGCCAATTACCTGTGTCTAGTTAGGAGTTACCTTAGTGAATTTCTCTACTCCAAGGCTTTAACTGGCTGACCCAGAGAAATTTACTTAAAAAAAAATTATAGTTATATTCAGGTCACTCTTGATATTATTATTAGAGGGAATCCCCTCACATGGCCAATTAATAATGCCTAATCTGATTCTATTTCTGCTTTATTGACTATGCCAAAGCCTTTGACTGTGTGGATCACAATAAATTGTGGAAAATTCTGAAAGAGATGGGAATACCAGGCCACCTGATCTGCCTCTTGAGAAATCTATATGCAGTTCAGGAAGCAACAATTTGAACTGGACATGGAACAACAGACTGATTCCAAATAGGAAAAGGAATACATCAGGGCTGCATATGGTCACACCACTTATTTAACTTATATGCAGAGTACATCATGAGAAATGCTGGGCTGGAAGAAGCACAAGCTGGAATCAAGATTGCTGAGAGAAGTATCAATCACCTCAGATATGCAGATGACACCACCGTTATGGCAGAAAGTGAAAAGGAGCTAAAAAGCCTCTTGATGAAAGTCAAAAGAGGAGAGTGAAAAAGTTGGCTTAAATCTCAACATTCAGAAAACTAAGATCATAGCATCCAGTCCCATGAATTCATGGGAAATAGATGGGGAAAAGTGTCAGACTTTATTTTTAGGGGCTCTGAAATCACTGTAGATGGTGATTGCAGCCATGAAATTAAAAGACATTTACTCCTTGGATGGAAAGTTATGACCAACCTGGATAGCATATTGAAAAGTAGAGACGTTACTTTGCCAACAAAAGTCCATCTAGTCAAGGCTATGGTTTTTCCAGTGGTCATGTATGGATGTGAGAGTTGGACTGTGAAGAAAGCTGAGCACCAAAGAATTGATGCTTTTGAACTGTGGTGTTGGAGAAGACTCTTGAGAGTCCCTTGGACTGCAAGGAGATCCAACCAGTCCATTCTAAAGGACATCAGTCCTGGGTGTTCATTAGAAGGACTAATGCTAAAGCTGAGACTCCAATACTTTGGCCACCTCATGCGAAGAGTTGACTCATTGGAAAAGACCCTGATGCTGGGACGGATTCGGGGCAAGAGGAGAAGGGTATGACAGAGGATGAGATGGCTGGATGGCATCACCAACTCGATGGACATGTGTATGAGGGAACTCCAGGAGTTGGTGATAGACAGGGAGACCTGGAGTGCTGCGTTTCATGGGGTTGCAAAGAGTCTTACACGACTCAGCGACTGAACTGAATTGAACCGAACTGACTCTGACTCTGGTCATAAATTTGAGTTTTCTTCTATTATTCAAGCTCAATCAGAGCAACAAGCAAAGTTTCAGCAAAGGAAAAATTCTCCCATAGTTATGGGATGGATTTACATAGATAACACCAGGCTATTGTAATTTACGTTTAAGGTCTACCCTATGTTGGAAACAGTTAAATCCTACTAAGTATAATGGAAGAACTGATGCTTTTGAACTGTGATGTTGGAGAAAACTCTTGGGAGTCCTTTGGACTGCAAGGAGATCCAACCAGTCCATTCTAAAGGAGATCAATCCTGGGATTTCTTTGGAAGGAATGATGCTAAAGCTGAAACTCCAGTACTTTAGCCACCTCATGAGAAGAGTTGACTCCCTCCTCCCCCGTCCCACCCTGTGCCATCCCTCTGGTTAGTCCCAATGCACCAGTCCCAAGCATCCAGTATCATGCATCAAGCCTGGACTGGCGATTCATTTCATATATGATATTATACATGTTTCAATGCCATTCTCCCAAATCATCCCACCCTTGCCTTCTCCCACAGAGTCCAAAGGACTGTTCTATACATCTGTGTCTCTTTTGTTGTCTCTTATACAGGGTTATTATTACCATCTTTTATATACATATAAATTCCGTATATATGTGTTAGTATACTGTATTGGTGTTTTTCTTTCTGGCTTACTTCACTCTGTATAATAGGGTCCAGTTTCATCCACCTCATTAGAACTGATTCAAATGTATTCTTTTTAATGGTTGAGTAATACTCCATTGTGTATATGTACCACTGCTTTCTTATCCATTCATCTGCTAATGGACATCTAGGTTGCTTCCATGTCCTGGCTATTATAAACAGTGCTGCGATGAACATTGGGGTACACGTGTCTCTTTCAATTCTGGTTTCCTTGGTGTGTATGCCCAGCAGTGGGATTACTGGGTCATAAGGCAGCTCTGTACAATGTACAAAGTGCTCAGTCATTCTGACTCTTTGCGACCCCATGGATTGTAGCCTCCCAGGCTCCTCTGTCCATGGGATTTTCCAAGCAATAGTACTGGAGTGGATTGCCATTTCCTTCTCCAGCAGATCTTCTCGACCCAGGGATCAAACCCGGGTCTCCCACATTGTAGACAGACGCTTTGCCGTCTGAGCCACCAGGGAAGTCCGTAAGGCAGCTCTATTTCCAGTTTTTTAAGGAATCTCACACTGTTCTCCATAGTGGCTGTACTAGTTTGCATTCCCACCAACAGTGTAAGAGGGTTACTTGGGGATTTTCGTGTAGCAAAGTTTTATTCAAGTATAGTAGAAATAGGGAAAGCTTCTGGCATAGACATCAGACGGGGACAGAAAGAGTGCCCCTTTGCCAGTTTTTAGCAAGGTGCTTTGTGTCTGTTAGAAATAAGCTAATCAGGTAAGAGAGACATCTCAAGGCTGAAGGAGTTTCACCAGGCCCCTCTCCCACAATATGCATTTTTAAGATAGGATGGCATGAGGTGTGTCATCTCCCCATCATCCCAGGCCATATAACAATTGACAGGAATACTGATTTGTTGAGCCATTATCACCCCAAGGTTTGAAAAAAGATAAAAGTTAGTCTTAAGCAGAACCATTTTGAAGAAAGACAAATTCTAAACCAAATGTATAGTTTCATTAACATAGCTTAAGAAAAACATTTCCATAAGGAAAACGCATTGATTAGCTCGAGGCAGAACAAGGTGTCCTCAACACAGAATTTAAAGAAGCTTTTTAAAATTTTGTGTAGTGAAAGAAATAAACATCTACCACTTGCAGTTTATTTTCTACTGCTGCTTGCGGACCTCTGGCCTTCCTACCTGTTATCCTCTCAATACCTACTCTGACTTTTAGATCAAGAATTCAAAATGTATGTCAAAATTTTTCATAAGCAAAAATGTTAGTAGTTGAATGTACATCTCTCAACAATTTTTTAAATTTTAGGTAATTTTTATTCACATTATTTTGCCAATTTCAATAGAATGCATATGCAAAGCAAAACATAATAATTCTAAAGAAAATAAAACAAACAGTATATGTCACCACTGGATCCTCAGTGCAGCCTCCAAAATTCTCAAACAGGGCAAGGACACCTGTCTCAGGAGACAGAAACCCCTCTATGCATCTTCCCAGGAGATAAGAGTCAATAATTGTTTTGAACTTGCATTCAAGGATATGCCATGAAAATAAATTATTTGACATTTGTATGACAAGAGTCTCAACGAGAATGATATTAGTTTTTCTTTTAAGTTCTATTTAATCTTAAAAGTGATATACTGCTGTAAAAATGAATTAACCAACAAAATAGTGAAATATTTATACAGATTTATTGAACTAAATGCATTTTCTTTAAGGTTAATATGTTAGAACTAGTTCATGAAATGTCATTGTCACCTGGAGTTAGATAGTCATGGGATATTTATATGTAGGTTGGTGTCATTAGTGTCAAGGATTAAGTAGGATTGTACTTATGAGAGTAAATTTACATGGAAATTGCAATTAGCTCATAGGATTTTAATGCTATTTTACAAAAAAAGCACTGTAACATTCAAAAGCAAAAACCTGTTGTGTTCAATAACTACACTCTTGTCTTTTTTAGTTTTCAACTGGAATATCTGCAGGCTTGTAATGGATCTTTGTTTTTTTGTTTTTTTTTCTTATTTCTTTATTTTACTTTATAATATTGTATCGGTTTTGCCATACATCAACATAAATCCGCCATGGGTGTACACGTGTTCCCCATCCTGAACCCCCTCCCACCTCCCTCCCTGTACCATAGACATTTAAAACAAAGATCCATCCCACTGGGATGACCCAGAGGGATGGATCTTATCTTTGTTTTAAATGTCTATGTTTTCTTCTTTAGAATGTCACACCAGAAAACACTTTAAAATGTATGCATGGAATGTTTTCATATGTATACTTTAAGAAAATTTCCAAATATTAACATAACCACTGCATTATTTTCAAGAGTAATATAAATAAGATACAGATGCAATTAGGAAAAATGAGCTATTGTGCCATTGACTTCTTGTGGCATATTATTTTGTAAAACCTACACAACCAACAACCAACTTTAGCTACTATTTTAAGCAAATACACAAGCAGTGCTTTATTCAAGATAAGCACTTCAAACTTGCAATATACCTGAGTCTGACAATACACTAATTTTCTTTTTTAAATATGGTCCGTTTGAATGAAAATATTAGCTTTTTTGAATGTGTTGTATTTCTTCACCTCAGCCTTTTTTGTTCCTTTTTTCTCTACTCAACATCTACCATCCATTTTAAGATTATGTTTGGCTATCTAACACCTTAGAATATTGTCTTCCGTACCTAAGGTAAGGTATAAAGGTATAAAGTCGCTCAGTCGTGTCCGACTCTTTACAACCCCATGGGCTGCAGCCTACCAGGCTCCTCTGTCCATGGGATTTTCCAGGCAATAGTACTGGAGTGGATTGCCATTTCCTTCTCCAGGGGATCTTCCCAACCCAGGGATAGAACCCGAGTCTCCACATTGTAGACAGACGCTTAGCTGCCTGAGCCACCAGTGAAGTCCTATCCTACCCCAAATTGGACTTTGAGCCCTTTTCAGATCCACTGTTTACATCTCAAATTACCCAACAATATCCTGCATCTAGGGCTTTCCCTCCTGACTCAGTGGTAAAGAATCCCCCTGCCCACGCAGAAGACGTTGGTTCCATCTCTGCATAGGAAAGATCCCTTAGAGAAGGAAATGGCAACCCACTCCAGTATTTTTAAAGCTGGGAAATCCATGGACACAGGGGTGTGGTCGGCTACAGTCCATGGGTCCAAAAGAGTCAGATATGACTCAGCAATAAACAGCAACATTCTACATCTAGAAGATGTGTTGGTGCAAATTTATGCTCAATTAAAAGTGACTCAATGAATGATAAAGGTAAGTTCTCATTCTCTTCCTGTCTTGAATTGAGGCTTTTGCCAAGTTTCAAATGTAATTCTCTTCTCCTTATTTTCTTCTCCCCCTTGGAAACATTATACATTCCATGAGTTCAATTATAACTGTTTCATAAGTACAATTCTCATATCTCTTCAGAACTCTAGTCGTGCATTCTAAGTGATGGCAGGGTGTGGTTATGTGGAAATACAAACCAGTGGATTGAAGGATATTTAGAGTGGACATTATAATCTCATTAGTTCTTATTCTCAGAATATTACTTGGATAATGTAAACCCCCAGTCTCATTGACAACCTAAAGATTAAATAACTAAGTTTGTTATCCTCTAAGCTTGCACCTACTCTTGATTTCCCTATGCCTCTTACTCCTGTCATTTCTCCAAAAATCAGTCAAGGTATCAATCATAATCACTAGTTATCTACTGTACCCTCATGCCTTATAAATAAATTCCATAATTCCTAACTTTCTAAAACTTATTTGCTGCATCTACCCATTTCTTCCTCTTCTTTTATGACTGTGCTTATTAAGTGAAATTTTTTTAAACTCTCAACTAGGAATCTCTAATAACTTCATCCCTATTTATTTCAAAGGTGTACTATATACATGTTCTAACTGATTCTACAAAATTCAAAATGATAAACGTTCCTTAAATTTTGCTTGGGTCATATTATTTTCTTTCTCAAAACCATGTGATGCTTTTTCTATTACTAATAGTATTGCCTTAAGATGGTTTAGTTGCTAAGTTGTGTCTGACTCTTTTTGCAACCCCATGGGCTACCTGCCAGGCTCCTCTGTCTATGGGATTCTCCAGACAAGATACTGGATTGGGCTGC
>SJYW01031990.1:500805-517885 GCA_006410735.1 Raphicerus campestris | reverse complement strand
GTTATGAGCAGATGAGGAATAATAAGAAAAAAAAGGTATAATTTTTAATTTAAATGAAGAGTTTAAAAAAATATCTGAGCTTAAAGGCTAGTTATACTACTTGTTATTTATGCTATCCTGGGGAAAAGAAATAGATCCCTTTGATGATCTTTGTTGTTGTTATTCAGTCGCTAAGTCATGTCTGACTCCTTGTGACTCCACAGACTGCAGCACTTCAGGCTTCCCTGTGCTTCACCATCTCCCGGTTTTTGCATTTAATAATACCAATCTCATTAATACATACATACATGAGGGTATATATACATATATATAATATTTTTAATGTGTTAATGTTAGTTTTGTGAATTAGATATGGTAGGAGTTCAATTATTGAATCAATGATTGTTACTATTCTTATTGTTATACAGAGAAACTTTATTTGAGCAAGTGCATTCTCTTTAATGCCAAGGAAAGATATTCTAGAATAAAACTTGAGTTTTGAATTTTTTTCCAGTTAGCTAGTTTCCTTAAGGTTGTACCAAAGAATATGTGTAATTATGAGATAAAGAAAGGCAGGAATAGTCNACAGAGAAACTTTATTTGAGCAAGTGCATTCTCTTTAATGCCAAGGAAAGATATTCTAGAATAAAACTTGAGTTTTGAATTTTTTTCCAGTTAGCTAGTTTCCTTAAGGTTGTACCAAAGAATATGTGTAGTTATGAGATAAAGAAAGGGAGGAATAGTCTTGTAAAATGGGAAGAAAGAATATAGGAAATAATCTAATTATCACACTATCAATCCACCCCAACCTTCTTTCCACTGAAGTGAATTTACAGATAAGCACTAAAGTTTTTATCTAGTACCATGATGGGTATCAGATCATGCAGACCCCAAATATGCAGTTTTGACATGTTGGTTATTCTGAGCTAAGGGTACTTGAGAAACATCAGGTACAAAATGGTTCTCTGGCTTCCCATTTCTATCTCAACATAGATCACTGAATTTTCTGTGAGAAAAGTGTCCTCTTTGTACCAAGAAGAGAATGCCATTCTTATCACTGGAGACTAAGCTGATTCTGAAATGGATCTGTACAGATAACNGGGTTCTCTGGCTTCCCATTTCTATCTCAACATAGATCACCGAATTTTCTGTGAGAAAAGTGTCCTCTTTGTACCAAGAAGAGAATGCCATTCTTATCACTGGAGACTAAGCTGATTCTGAAATGGATCTGTACGGATAACCCCACGAAAATAACTCTGATCATCTACTACTTCCTCACTTATATTTTCTACTGTCTTTCCCACAACTTATTATTCCAGCCTAAATTCTTTTGTCTTGTAACTTCTCCCCAAAATATACATTTCTCTGTTTAAAAAGTTTACAAACTGTCAGTTCTCACTGCTTCTTTGGGTTTTTATTTTTCTTCTGAAGATTCCTGTGTGCCTGTGAAATTATCAAATAAAATCTGTATGATTTTCTTCTATTAATCTGTCTTTCATCATTTTAATTCTCAGGCCCAGTAACAAAACCTAAAGTGTGTAAGGAAGTTTTTCTTTCACTATACCCTTTATTTGCCCTTTATTAAATCAAGTACCCCAGGGAATTAGGTTGATTAAAAGCGTGCAACTCAAGAGTAGTTTCAGTGTGGCAGGAGGAGACAGTGGAAACGAAAACATGTTTTCCCAAGAGGTTTTTGAGAGAATCAAAGGATGTTGAGACCCAGGTGTTAAATAATGAAGGAAATAATGTATAGCTTTTAAATTATGCAATACATTGGAAAGAGCAAGAATAAAGAGGCAGCAATTTTCCAAGGCTGTGTATGAAGCTGAGTCACTGGAATTTGAGATGACATGCGTAGAACACAGGATGGGGAAAACTGACCAGCAAAGACTGCACAGAAAAAAAATTAACACAAGGCAGTTGCCCAGCTGCCTGCACAGCCTCCCAAATTGCAGCAGAAAAACAAGTGGGAGCCAGCTAATGGAATGATACTGGCATGCCTTCTTATTGGCATTGGTAGTGGGTCCCCCAATTACAGTTATCCATCCCTGCTTTAAGACATTGCTCAGTTCAATACCGACTGCTCTCTGTGTTGTCTTCAAATGAGGACACTTGTGAACCCGGTCTTTCTGCTACAAATAAGTGGGATGTGGGGTCCTGATTCTTAGGGTTATAGCAGAAAAGGCAACTTCTAGATCATCAGTAATTGGGTAGGACTGATGAACAGCAGCTTGAATATTCCTTGTAGTCAAAAAGGAGGAGATTTTCTTACATTATTTACCTAAATCTTATCTCCCTAAATGTACAATAAAAACACTTAAAGTTTAAGAAAATGATATTTAAATTAGTGCTGAGGAATAAGAATGTAAAGAACATCAATTTGATTTTTGTGTTTTCCTAAGGAAGGAAATGATCCCTAGAAACATACTCAAGTGGTTATTTTCAAATTGGGTAGCCAATTTATTAATTAAGAAAAGTGGGGTTTTTTATTTTTGCCTTTTTCAATGAAAAGAATGCAATCCTTTTGTCACCCAGATACTTCAGATTTTCCTAACCTTATGGCTGTTAACAAAACCAGAAAATGCAAGTTGGACCTATCTATGGATAGACACCATTTACAGCCAAGAAGCACTCTCTGCCTGTTCTTCTCTCACTACACCTGCTACCTGTGCATAACTAAGGCTTATGAAAGCATCCAATAAGGTTTTAATATAATGACAGACAATTTTTTTTGCAAACAGCTGAAATGCCAAAGTCTATAATATTTGCCTCCTTAGGGCACTGTGTGATATAAGCAAAGTATGGAGCCAATTACAGAAAACTATATTCCAATGATAAAAGATAGGTAGAGAAGAATTTTGGCAAGTTATTCCAACTGAGTGGCACACCCTAGAGTCATTGTAGTAGAGATGGGTGCTTAGAATTTTCCATCACATTCTTTGTGAAAAAATTCTGTGATAAATATGCAAACAAGCATGAAGAATCACCATCTCTCTTTTGGGGGCATGGGCTCCAAAGAATGATTCCCTACCATATTAGCAGGAGAGAAGTGTTTATTAGGAACCACTGAGACTGAATTCTCCATCAAAGGGTTTAACAAACAAAGCCAAAAATTTAAATTTATATACATAACAGAAAAGGAAAAAAATTATCGAATCAAATAAGTTCTTTCACCAGCACTCAGCAAATCCAATCTACTGACTTTGGGTTGTAGTGAAAGTTCAGCATTTGACAAAACCTAGAAACATTGTGACATATCATTCCATCATTGACTCAAGAAACTGAAATAAGTACTTCCATCCTTCTGAGATATATTATTCAGTGAAAGGTATAAAGATCATTTTATCAGAGCATTGTGTATTACCAGTTGTGTGATTGGTTTTCCAAAATGTTGTCTCTAAAAGGTCTCAGCAAAAGGCTAAGTGAATAGTATTTGCCTCTGAATAACAGAGCTAAGGAACTAGTAGAAGACATATCAGCATTATTGTCTGAAAAGTGAAAGTGGAAGATTCTCAGTCGTGTCCCACTCGTTGTGACTGTATAGTCCATGGAATTCTCCAGCCCAGAATACTGGAGTGGATAGCTATTCCCTTCTTCAGCAGATCTTCCCAACCCAGGAATCAAAATGGATCTCCTGTATTGCAGCCAGATTCTTCATCAGCTGAGCTATCAGGGAAGCCTCATAGTCATAAGTTGTTCAGTCGTATCCGACTCTTTGCGACCCCATGGATTGTAACCTACCAGGCTCCTCCGTCCATGGGATTTTCCAGGCAAGAATGTGGGTTTCCAGGCAAGAAGTGGGTTGCCATTTCCTTCTCCAAGAGATCTTCCCAACCCAGGGACTGAATGGGGGTCTCCCGCATTGTAGGCAGATGCTTTTCCATCTGCACCAACAGGGAAGTCCATCAGGGAAGCATATCCTGCTTTAAATCCTTTTGTAAATTTCATTTTACATAAAATTGTATACTTTATAACTTTTTTATATATCATGGATCCACTAAAAAATGCAAATAAACAAAAGCTCATAGACAAAGTTTTAAAGCAAAGAAAATAAGTATCAAGCATAAGTGTNATATGCATTAAATTGTTTGATAGTCTTTTAGTGGTCTTGTATTTTGAAGTAGACAAGAACAAAAATTTAATTTAAACTTTAGAATATGATGAAATTAGCATAATTAACTTTAATAAATTAATAATTATAGAGAGGACATATGTTTTGAAAGGGACATTATTAATTTTACTAAATTCAATATTTTCTAGTTTTATGCATAATTCATTTATGCAAACTAGATGCATGACATTAGACATTTTTTCATTTAAGGATATGATTGGTAAATGGTAATATTCTGCTTTTCATTATCTTAACATATTAGTTTCTAAACATCTTGAAATAATTTCCTTCAAATTGCAATTCAAACCTCAATGTGCTCTGGGTTATATTTTTGCATTATAATACTATCTAAAGTTTGATAATTTATATGGAAAGCATTACTTAATTCTTCCTTTAGAAAATAAGTGAATCTTCAGCTTAATGGAAATCACAACTCTAATAATTTGATTTCTATTATTTTTACTCATAGTGAAAATGCTAAATCATTTAGGATGTTTTCATTCTTTCTTGTTATTGATCAGTTTCTAGGTTCTTATAAGACAAATTTAGGCAAGAAACTTGCTGAATGTAAAGACAAATTTGGCTTAGAGAGTTAAATATTCAATAAGAATTCCAAGAAGTTTCATTCTTCAAGTGAAGATTCTTATTGGAGAGAATAAGATTTTATATTGCTCTAGAGACAATTTAGCATTTGATGAAACTGTGGTTAAAGTTTTTATTTATTTATCCTACATGTTCCAATTGTCTTCCTCTCAAACATTAAAGAAAATATTTAGAAATACAGAGAACCTAGAATATTTTTTGTACATTTTATTAAGATATAAGCATATTAATAAGCAGTAAAATATAATTATGCTTGGAAATCAATTTATAAGGGCAATATTTGCATGCCCTCCTGCCTAAGTAACATTATGTCTTCATCCCTTTACTGGATGAATAAAAGTTCAGTTCCTTCATCTTCTAATTGCCATAATTGCCTCTTACAGGGAAATTAGTAATCTCAGGAAACTCTTTAACAAACTTGCTTTCATAAGTACCCAACACAATGCAATCATTCAATGTTTGAAGAAAGAAGAACCAAAAAGGAAACTATGAAACCATGGTATGAATATGTTTTATACCCAATAATTACTTTATAGTGAAATTTTAAAAAACAGAGTCAGATTTTCCTTCGTTTTCATATTTAACTTGAAGGTAAATATTAATTTAAAAATTGGGTTTAATATCTTATTGCTTCCATTGCTTCATTTAGGCTTTACGTATTCTTATTTGGAGAGGGAACTGGCAACCGACTCCAGTATTCTTGCCTGGAGAATCCCATGGACAGAGGAGCCTTGTGGGCTACGGTCCATGGGGTTTCAAAGAGTCAGACATGACTGAGCAACTAACACACATACACACATCCTTTCCCCAACAGGGAGTAATATAGCAGATATATTGTTAAAGGGTGTTTCTGTTCTGAGAAACCAAAAATTTTGTTCTATGCAACAACACTGGCACCATATCTCTACAGAAAGTGTTGAGGCATAGAAGACACACAGAGAGACAGTCATAGAAAATCAAGTGTTAATTTGCTTTTTTCTAATATTTGCCTAATGTAAGCAGATATTATTCTTTAAAAAATATTTTTATTGACGTATAGTTGATTTATAATATTGTGTTTGTTTCTAATGTACATCAAAGTGACTCAATTATATCTATACATATACACATATAAGTAAATATATATGTTCTTTTTCAGATTCTTTTCTCATGTAGGTTATTACCAAATATTGAGTATAGTTCCTTGTGCTATACAGTAGGTTCTTGTATACTTGTTATATATTTGATGTATATATATATATATATATACATAACATTACTTATATATTTGTTATATAATAGTGTGTATGTGTTGCTCCCAAATTCCTAATTTATCCCCTTAACTTTCCCCTTTGGAACCACAAGTACTTTCTATGCTTGTGAATCTCTTTCTGCTTTGTAGATAAGTTATTTTATAAAAGTTTTTAGATTCCACATATGTGATATCATATGATATTTGTCTTTGTCTGACTTAATTTCACTAAGTATGGTAATCTCTAGGTCCATCCATGTTGCTACAAATGGTATTATCTTATTCCTTTTTATTGCTGAGTAATATTCCATTGTATATATGTACCACATCTTTTTTATCCATTTATGTTTTGAGAGACATTTAGTTGCTTCAATGTCTTAGCTATTGTGAATAGTGCTATGATGAACATTGGGGTACATGTGTCTTTATGAGTTATGATTGTCTTCCAATATATGTCCAAAAGTGGGATTGCAGAATCATATGATAGCTCTATTTTTGGTTTTAGAGGAACCTCCACACTGTTCTCCATAGTGGCTGGGTCAACTTACATTTCCACTAAAATAGCATAGGAGGGTTCTTTTTTTTTTTTTTCACACTCTTTCTAGCACTTATTATTTTTAGACTTTTTAAAGATGGTCATTCTGACTAGTGTGGAGTGACACTTCATTGTATCATTGACAAGGGATTAATTTCCAAACTATGCAAATACATAACTCATACAGCTCAATCAAACAAACAAGCAAACAACCCAATCAAAAAAAAAAAAAAATGGCCAGAAGATGTAAATAGACATTTCTCCAAAGAAGACATACAGATGGCCATAAGGCACATGGAAAGATGTTCAACATCACTAATTAGTATAAAAATGCAAATCAGATATTATTATCATTGGAAATATAACATTTATTAAAGCAAACAATGATTTCTTTAAGGAAAGTTACCTGAAATAAACTGGGAAACCAAAAATAGGATAGTGGATTAGCTTATGTTTGATCCAGTCCACAATTTGCATGGAGATATTTGGCCCATACCAAACAGTCCTTGATGTTTGGTCCTGTTCAAAACCATTTGTCATGGATCAAATATGCACAAGGATATTTTGGATAGGACCCAGTTTCAAGGTTCTCGTGGGATAGACCAAATGACTTATGAACATGTGGATAGGACTAAATATCCCACAAAGGAATAGGTATAATATGTAGAATATTAAATAGTGATGAGTACTATGGAAAAACTAGTAATAAAGGGAAGTGGGTAGAGTGGCAGCAAAGAAGTGATTAGGCAAATTTAAATAGAGAGGTCGAAGTAACTGAGGGATAGATAGTGAGATAGTGACTTATGCAGATAAAACTGTGGGAGGGCATTTTAGGCAGAGAATACAATAAGGGCAAACATTATTCAATATAGATGTACTTGGTGTGCTTTTTAAAAAAACTATTTATTTACTTATTTTGTTAGGCTGGATATTCATTGCTACACACAGGCTTTCTCTGGGAGTAAGGGCCCACTCTTCTTTGCAGTGCATGAGCGTCTCATTGTGGTGGCTTCTCTTGTTAACAGAGCACAGGCTCTAGGTGCACAGACCTCAGTAGTTGCGGCTCATGGGCTCCAGAGTGCAGGCTTAGTAGTTGCAACACTAGGGCTTAGTTGCCTTTTGGTATGTGGAATCTTCCTGGACCAGGGATCAAACCAGTGTCCCCTGCAAGCATATTCTTTACCACTAGATCACCAGGGAAGCTTGGTGTGCCTTTGATAAGGAAGAGCTGGAGTCCTGTGAAGAAAATGGAAAGAGAATTATTGGTTATGAGTTCTTAGATAGAAAGGAAACTGGACTATGTGTACCTTTATAAGCTATGACAGATAATGAGCATGTACTCGGAGCAACGTGGCACCATTAGAAGACACTGAGCAGAATGACATACCCTGAGGAAGGTCCTTTCAGGGTCACTGACAGCTTTGTATTAAATGCACCAAACAGGTATTAAGAAAAGAAGGAAAAAGACAACTTCAGAGATTTTCAACAACCTTGGTTAAAGAAGATGGCAAGGTGCCCAGAGATAATGTGTTGAGATAGTGATAGGGTTTACAGATGTGGGGAAAAAAAAATGAGGTGGAGGAAATGACCTAAAAAATTGGAGAAACAGAGAAAACATTTTCTGAGCTGTGGGAAACAGTAGGAGGAGGAAACTTTGTTGTAAGAAAGGGAAATAAGGAGTTTGCTTTTGACAAGTTTCACATGCCTAATTGATATCCAAGTGAGTGAAAGTGAAGTCACACAGTCATGTCCAACTCTTTGCGACCCTGTAAACTGTAGCCTACCAGGTTCCTCGATCCATGGGATTCTCCAGGCAAGAATACTGGAGTGGGTTGTCATTTCCTTCTCCAGGGGATCTTCCTGACCCAGGGATTGAACCCAGGTCTCTCGCATTGTAGGCAGACACTTTAACCTCTGAACCAGTAGATAACTGAATATATGGTTTTTGATATATGGTCAATATTTTGGCCACCTGATGTGAACAGCTGACTCATTAGAAAAGACCCTGATGCTGGGAAAGTTTATGGGCAGAAGGAGAAAAGGGTGATAGATGATGAGATGGTTGGATGGCATCACCGATGCAATGGACATGAACTCAAGGAAACTCTGGAAGATGGTGAGAGACGGGGAGGGCTGACATGCTGTAGTCCATGGGGTCACGAAGAGATGGACTTAACTTGGTGACTGAACAACAACGGCTTTTGAGGTCAGCACAGTGGAGCAGCTAAAAATATAAAATTAGGAATGATCAGCATACAGATAGTATNTGCGGGCAGAAGGAGAAAAGGGTGATAGATGATGAGATGGTTGGATGGCATCACCGATGCAATGGACATGAACTCAGGGAAACTCTGGAAGATGGTGAGAGACAGGGAGGGCTGACATGCTGTAGTCCATGGGGTCACGAAGAGTTGGACTTAACTTGGTGACTGAACAACAATAGCTTTTGAGATCAGCACAATGGAGCAGCTAAAAATATAAAATTAGGAATGATCAGCATACAGATAGTATTTAAACTCAGGGCTCTGGAAGAGATGATTAAGAAAGAGAATATTGGAAAGATGTGGTCCAAGAACTGAGGCCTCAGGTTACACCAATTATAAAATTTGGGGCAACATCTGGGGAAATGTGGAGAAAACATCTTAGGAGCCTCAGATGCAACACCCAATGACGCACAGGGGGAAAAATCCTCTAAATTAAGGGAAGAGGTTTTTCAAGGGAAGATAAGAGACACAGTTGTGTCAGATACTGCTGATAACAAATCAAATAAGAATGGGTCTGAGGTTGGATTTAGCGACCAGGAGGTAATTTGTGAGCATGACAATGAAGATTTCAGTGGATTAGCGGCAAAAGCCTGACAAATATTTTCATAAGAAATGGGATAGGAATATAAGACAGTGAGTCAGAGGAAAGAAAGCTTTCAGTTTAGTTGTAAAAGAAAGGTGAGAAATGCAGTGATAATGGAAAGGAAAGGGGAGAGATTTTCTTTAAGATGGAAGAAATAATGCCTTGTTTGCATGCTAAAGGAAAAGTCCAGTGAAAAGGGAATACTGAGACCAGCTATATTCATTAAATTCTTTCCTAAGGTTTTAGGTGTCCTGGAGCGGGCTCCTCTTGTTCTGGCTGAGCGGGACTGCCATGGGGGTGGTTATGTGGGTACCAGGTAACTCAGGGGTTACCACCATCAGGCCCTGAGAAGGAGTCACTGTTACTGGGAATGGTGGAGGCTATGGACGGGAGGGTCCTGGGAGTGCTAAGCGCAGCAGGCTCTCTGTCCCAACTGGAGGGGTGTCTGTTATCTGCTGCTACTCCTGGAGCTATCTGTCATGTCAGCTGCAGCCTCTGTGGACCATCTTGTGTGCCCTGACCACACCCAGCTCCAGCTGGTCTCTGCTTTGCTACCCAACCTCTTCCTAAACCTCTCAACCCAGAAGGCTTAGCTCAGATCCAGGGTACCTAGGAAAGTGAGACAGGCAGGAGCACAAAATCCTTCTCTTGTCCTAAGAGAGACAGTTCTGGAATATATTCTACACAGTTCCTCCATGGTCTCCTAGGACACTGAGCCAAGTATCCACAGCAGCTGCATGGATGGTTCCCACTGTGCTTGCTTTTCAATTCCCTGGTTCCCAGTCTCCTGCTCCCTGACTTCACCTCTCATAAAAAGCAAACTGCACCCGGGCTTTCTTCTTGGCTGTTTAATGAGAAACCCAAGTTGGACAACACCCAAGGATTTTAATCATAACTTTATTTACAATGGCAAAAAATAAAGCCAGCATTTCAAACAATGCAGGAGTAGTTAAAAATTGTGGTCTACTATTATTAAATATGTTATTAAAATATTTTTGAAGAAAATGTAAAATATCTATAAAAGCCAAGTCTGGGGGATATATATAGGACTGAGTTTCATCATTTTAGTTCTTCTATTATAAACAGTTTTTTAAGTAATTTATATCATACTTATAAGCATAAAGATGCAATAAATGTTAATTATGAAGATAAATACCATTAACAAAGCATGAAATATAGGAAGAAAGTCAATGTATTATTTTCCTTGCCTGAAAGCAAATTGCACAAATGATTGGCTTTTAACTACTTCAAAAGCTGGAGTGAAAAAAATATATATTTAAAGAACTGGAATATGGCAAATTCTGTGCCTCTAAAACCTAAGGTAATAACATCTTTTAAAATCTCTACCCATTTTTTGTCATATAATTATATTGATAATGTGTCATGACAAAAATGAAATACATTATTGAAAGTATACACCAAACATTCATAAACGTGTAGAATAAGACTGTCTTTTTCATATGGTATGCATGCATATAGTACTTTTATATGCTTAATTCACTGAACAGGCTTTCACATTTGTTTAATCACACTGATGTCTTTATACATTTTTTTTTCTTATTTGATGGCTAATTTAGAGGCCATCCATGGATTTAATCATTTACATTGTTTTTCTCCATGTTTACTATCTAATCCTCATCTATGCCATACATCAAAATTAATGTTTTTATGAGGGTTTTAGTGTATAACTGGAAACATGACATGTTAATAAAACTTACAGCATTTTATTATATAAATGTGTAATCTCCTATAAACATGTTGCCAGTGAACTCTTTAGAGTCTATTATGTTAATAACTCAAGAATATAAAATCCTCAACTGAAAATAGCAAGCTATAACCTGAAGTAAATAAATAATAGATCACAGATATTCAACCATCTTATTTCAGTCACTAATAAGGTGTTTTAAAAAGCAAGAGTATTCTGATATTATGTGTCCTCCTAGGATCTTTGCATTTGACTATATTCTTGAGATTTAGCAGATTATATTATTGCCTAAAAACATAATAACACTTTTTAAATAATGATTCCATGAAGATTTACAAATTCTATGACATAATATGCACTTTGGTTTTGCTTATAGATAATGTGTAAAAATAAAATTTCCTAATTAAGCAAAACAGTAAATTAGGTTTGAAAGTAAGCGTAAAGCATATTACTATAGAACTTCATTAAATAAGAAACTCATTAATATTTTTTTGGCTATCCTCTTATTCTGCAAATATTTGCTGAATGCCCTGCATGTGTCAGGCACTGTTTCAGGCTCTCAGTTATAGCAGAGAACAAAACAGGCCAAAGTTGGTTTTCCACATAGTGACAGGACACAATCTATAAGCCAGATTTTGAAAATTATATGACATGTCAGAGAGAGACCAGTTCTATGAAGAAAGAATAAAAAGGAAAGGGGATGGGAATTGGGTGGAAAGAGTACTGCAATTTAAATATGGGGGAAAATGAATCCTTCACTGAGAGTAACCCTTGAGCAAGGCCAAGAGAACAAAGAGCCAGCAATGGGGAGGAATGTTTCCAACAGAGAGAATGGAAAAGCCCTGAGGTGAGGAGAAAGGTGATCTGCTGGGAAACAAGTTTCCTGATTTTGGCGCAGTCAGTGAGGGAGGTGAGGACAACTTTGAACAAAGAGTAACGCATGGCACAGGAGTCTGTGCACGCGTGTGTACTCAGTTCTGTCTGAGTCTCTAGAGACCCCATGAACTGTAGCCCGCCAGGCTCCTCTGTTCATGGGATTTCCCAGGCAAGAATAAGGTAGCGAGTAACCTTTTCCTACTCCAAGAGATCTGCCTGATTCAGGGTTCAACCCTCATCTCCGGCATCTCCTTCGTTGGCAGGCGGATTCTTTACCAGTACTGTAAAGTCGCGGGATTTTACACCACTTGGGAAGTCGCGGGATTCTGTGGACCCTTACAAAAGTTGTCCTGACTGAACCCTAGATTCTTACTTTATCAGAACCCAGAAGCCACAAACTCTTCCTTTGCATTTCCAAAACACAGNGTGAGTAACCGTTTCCTACTCCAAGGGATCTGCCTGATTCAGGGTTCAACCCTCATCTCTGGCATCTCCTTCATTGGCAGGCGGATTCTTTACCAGTAGTGTAAAGTCGCGGGATTTTACACCACTTGGGAAGTCGCGGGATTCTGTGGACCCTTACAAAAATTGTCCTGACTGAACCCTAGATTCTTACTTTATCAGAACCCAGAAGCCACAAACTCTTCCTTTGCATTTCCAAAACACAGGCTTTGAGTCTCTTTTACTTGAGCAGAATACTCTTCACAAAGACTCAAGTCTCTTTGAACTACATGAACCAAGCAACCGTGACTATACACCACATGAACACCCTCAAGGAATGTGAGTATCTATAATAGCTTTACATTTCTTGATCCAAACCATTACTGACCCAAGTTCTTGGATTCCTTAAACAATAAATATTGATAGGAGGACAGACAAGAAGTTCATGCAAAGTTTTATTGGGACTTGAGCTGCAGCAGGAGGGCACAAGAAAAAGTAACAGGTTCCCTCCCTCGCTGGCTCCCTAGAGGGGAGGGGGNAGGAGGAAAAGGGAAGGACAGAGGATGAGATGGCTGGATGGCATCACGGACTCGATGGACGTGAGTCTGAGTGAACTCCGGGAGATGGTAATGAACAGGAAGGCCTGGCGTGCTGCGATTCATGGGGTCACACAGAGTCGGACACCACTGGGTGACTGAACTGAACTGAACTGAACTGATACTGCTGCTGCTGCTGCTAAGTTGCTTCAGTCGTGTCCGACTCTGTGCGACCCCATAGACGGCAGCCCACCAGACTCAGCAGTTCCTGGGATTCTCTAGGCAAGAACACTGGAGTGGGTTGGCAGTTCCTTCTCCAATGCATGAAAGTGAAAAGGGAAAGTGAAGTCACTCAGTCATGTCCAACTCTTTGCAACCCCGTGGACTGCAGCCTACCAGGCTTGCCCATCCATGGGATTTTCCAGGAAAGAATACTGGAGTGGGGTGTCATTGCCTTCTCCACAGGTGTATACTATTCACCTCATTTATCACAGTTGAAGGCCAGGCTCAGTTAGTGTTAAGTTTCTCAACCATAAGATTTTTTCCCTTTTCCATTCTGTAAACTTAGGAATCTCTATGCACAACCCCTGAATAAGGCAATGGCAACCCACTCCAGTGTTCTTGCCTGGGAAATCCCTTGGACAAAGGAGCCTAGTGAGCTACAGTCCACAGGGTCGCTAAGAGTCAGACCCAACTGAGCGACTTCACTTTCACTTTCAACTTTCATGCCCTGGAGAAGGAAATGTCAACCCACTCCAGTATTCTTGCCTGCCTGAAGAATCTCAGGGATAGAGGAGCCTGGTGGGCTGCCATCTATGGGATCGTGCAGAGTTGGACACGACATGGCACTCCACTCCAGTACTCTTGCCTGAAAAATCCCATGGACGGAGGAGCCTGGTAGGCTGCAATCCATGGGGTGCTAAGATTTGGACACGACTGAGCAACTTTACTTTCACTTTTCAGTTTCATGCATTGGAGAAGAAAATGCCAACCCACTCCAGTGTTCTTGCCTGGAGAATCCCAGGGACGGGGGAGCCTGGTGAGCTGTCATCTACGGGATCGCACAGAGTGGGACACTAGTGAAGCGACTTAGCACCAGCAGCAGCAGACGTGCCTTAGCAGCAGCAGCATGCACAACCCCCACTAAAGAAATGTGGAGTTTTGTTTTACCTCCTTGAAGATGGGGTATACACATAAATTATTTGGTATTCTTCTCCAAGAGGAATTTGTTAAATCTCCCCCATTTAATTTATTTATTCATTTAAGTATTTAGTTTATCACTATAGACTCATGAAATTTATTTTATTTGGTTATAATTCAGTAATACAATATTCTGTGACTCAAATTGTTAATGTATGGCTATTGCTGCTGCTGCTGCTCCTAAGTTGCTTCAGTCGTGTCCAACTCTGTGCGACCCCATAGATGGCAGCCTACCAGGCTCTCCTGTCCCTGGTATTCTCCAGGCAAGAACACTGGAGTGGGTTGCCATTTCCTTCTCCAATCCATGAAAGTGAAAAGTGAAAGTGAAGTCGCTCAGTCGTGTCCGACTCTTCACAACCACATGGACTGCAGCCTACCAGGCTCCTCCATCCATGGGACTCTCCAGGCAAGAGTACTGGAGTGGGGTACCATTGCCTTCTCCGGTATGACTATTAGTAGCTCTTTTAGTTGGATACGGACCCCAGACCACCAGACTGTGCAGAAACGCGCAGGCTGTACCAGACAGTGCAGAAGCGCTGCTGAAAGGAGCGAGCCCTCACCCAAGGTCAGGGGTGGCGACCGAGAGTGCCAGGCGGTGTCAGCACAGGAGCTGCAGAGAGGAGCTACCCCACGACCAAGGTTAGAGGAGATGGCGAAGAGGAACTACCCCATGTCCAAAGAGCGGGGGCTGTGCTGGTGCAGGAGGGCCAAGAGGAGATACAAGGTCAGGAGGGGAGGAAGTGAGAAGATACCCCTCGTCCAAGGTAAGGAGCAGAGGCTGTGGTTTGCTGGAGCAACCATGAAGAGATCCCACGTCCAAGGTAAGAGAAACCCAACTAAGACGGTAGGTGTTACAAGAGAGCATCAGAGGGCAGACACACTGAAACCAAAATCACAGAAAACTAGCCAATCTGATCACACTGACCACAGCATTGTCTAATTCAATGAAATTAAGCCATGCCGTGTGGGGCCACCCAAGATAGGCAGGTCATGGTGGAGAGGTCTGACAGAATGTGGTCCACTGGAAAGGGATGGCAAACCACTTCAGTATTCTTGCCTTGAGAACCCCATGAACAGTATGAAAAGGCAAATGATAAGATACTGAAAGTGAAACTCCCCAGGTCAGTAGGTGCCCAATATGCTACTGGAGATCAGTAGAGGAATAACTCCAGAAAGAATGAAGGGATCAAGCCAAAGCAAAAACAATACCCAGCTGTGGATGTGACTGGTGATAGAAGCAAGGTCCGATGCTGTAAAGAGCAATATTGCATAGGAACCTGGAATGTCAGGTCCATACATCAAGGCAAATTGGAAGTGGTCAAACAGGAGATGGCAAGAGTGAACATCGACATTCTAGGAATCAGTGAACTAAAATGGACTGGAATGGGTGAATTTAACTCAGATGACCATTGTATCTACTACTGTGGGCAGGAATCCCTTAGAAGAAAGAGTCCAAAATGCAGTACTTGGATCTTACAGAATGATCTCTGTTCATTTCCAAGTCAAACCATTCAATACATGGTACTCCAAGCCTATGCCCCAACCAGTAATGCTGAAGAAGTTGGTTGAACAGTTCAATGAAGACCTACAAGATCTTTTAGAACTAACACCCCCCAAAAGATGTCCTTTTCTTTATAGGGGACTGGAATGCAAAAGTAGGAAGTCAAGAAACACCTGGAGTAAAAGGCAAATTTGGCCTTGGAATACAGAATGAAGCAGGGCAAAGGCTAACAGAGTTTTGCCAAGAGAACGCACTGGTCATACCAAACACTCTCTTCCAACAACACAAGAGAATACTCTACACATGGACATCACCATATGGTCAACACCGAAATCAGATAGATTATATTCTATGCAGCCAAATATGGAGAAGCTCTATACAGTCAGCAATAACAGGACCAGAAGCTGACTGTGGCTTGGGTAATGAACTTGTTATGGCCAAATTCAGACATAAAATAAATAAAGTGGGGGAAACCGTTATACCATTCAGGTATGACCTAAATCAAATCCCTTATGATTACACAGTGGAAGTGAGAAATAGATTTAAGGGACTAGATCAGACAGACAGAGTGCCTGATGAACTATTGATGGACAGAGTGCCTGATGAACTATGGATAGAGGTTCGTGACATTGTACAGCAGACAGGGATCAAGACCATCCCCATGGAAAAGAAATGCAAAAAATCAAAATGACTGTCTGAGGAGGCCTTACAAATAGCTGTGTAAAGAAGAGAAGTGAAAAGGAAAGATATAAGCATCTGAATGCAGAGTTCCAAAGAATAGCAAGGAGAGATAAGAAAGGCTTCCTCAGCAATCAATCCAAAGATGGAGGAAAACAACAGAATGGGAAAGATTAGAAATCTCTTCAAGAAAACTAGAGATACCAGGGAAATATTTCATGCAAAGATGGGCTCAATAAAGGACAGATGGTATGGACCTAACAGAAGACATTAAGAAGAGGTGGCAAGAATACACAGAAGAACTGTACAAAAGAGTTTCACGACCCAGATAATCATGATGGTGTGATCACTCACCTAGAGCCATACATCCTAGAATGTGAAGTGAAGTGGGCCTTAGAAAACATCACTATGAACAAAGCCAGTGGAGGTGATGGAATTACAGTTGAGCTATTTCAAATCCTGAAAGATGATGCTGTGAAACTGTGCACTCAATATGCCAGCAAATTTGGAAAATTCAACAGTGGCCAGAGGACTGGAAAAGGTCAGTTTTAATTCCAATCCAAAAGAAAGGCAATGCCAAAGAATGCTCAAACTACCACACAATTGCATTCATTTCACATGCTAGTAATGTTCAAAATTCTCCAAGCCATGCTTCAGCGATATGTGAACCGTGAACTTCCAGATGTTCAAGCTGGTTTTTGAAAAGTCAGAGCAATCAGAGGTCAAATTGCCAACATCTGCAGGATCATCGAAAAAGCAAGAGTGTTCCAGAAAAACATCCATTTCTGCTTTATTGACTATGCCAAAGCCTTTGACTGTGTGGAACACAATAAACTG
>SJYW01031990.1:476973-499331 GCA_006410735.1 Raphicerus campestris | reverse complement strand
CTATATGCAGGTCAGGAAGCAACAGTTAGAACTGGACATGGAACAACAGAGTGGTTCCAAATAGGAAAAGGAGTACATCAGGCTGTATATTGTTACCCTGCTTATTTAACTTACATCCAGAGTACATCATGAGTAACGCTGGGCTGGAAGAATCACAAGCTGTAATCAAGATTGCTGGGAGAAATGTCAATAACCTCAGATATGCAGATGACACCACTCTTATGGCAGATAGTGAAGAAGAACTAAAAAGCCTCTTGATGAAAGTGAAAGTGGAGAGTGAAAAAGTTGGCCTAAAGCTCAACATTCAGAAAAGTAAGATCATGACATTTGGTCACATCACTTCATGGGAGATAGATGTGGAAACAGTGTCAGACTTTATTGGGGGGGGGGCCTCCAAAATCACTGCAGATGGTGATTGCAGCCATGAAATTAGAAGACGCTTACTCCTTGGAAGGAAAGTTATGACCAACCTAAATAGCATATGGAAAAGCAGAGATATTACTTTGCCGACAAATGTCCGTGTAGTCAAAGCTATGGTTTTTCCAGTGGTCATGTATGGATGTGAGAGTTGAACTGTGAAGAAAGCTGAGCACCGAAGAATTGATGCTTTTGAACTGTGGTGTTCAAAAACATCACTTCATGGGAGATAGATGGGGAAACAGTGGAAACAGTGTCAGACTTTATTTTGGGGGGCTCCAAAATCACTACAGATGGTGATTGCAGCCATAAAATTAAAAGACGCTTATTCCTTGGAAGAAAAGTTATGACCAACCTAGATAGTATATTCAAAAGCAGAGACATTACTTTGCCAACAAAGGTCCATCTAGTCAAGGCTATGGTTTTTCCTGTGGTCATGTATAGATGTGAGAGTTGGACTGTGAAGAAAGCTGAACACCAAAGAATTGTTGCTTTTGAACTGTGGTGTTGGAGAAGACTCTTGAGAGTCCCTTGGACTGCAAGGAGACCAATCCATTCTGAAGGAGATCAGCCCTGGGATTTCTTTGGAAGGAATGATGCTAAAGCTGAAACTCCAGTACTTTGGCCACCTCATGGGAAGAGTTGACTCATTGAAAAAGACTCTGATGCTGGGAAGGACTGGGGGCAAGAGGAGAAGGGGCCAACTGAGGATGGGATGGCTGGTTGGCATCACAGACTTGATGGACCTGAGTCTGAGTGAACTCCTAGAGATGGTGATGGACAGGGAGATCTGGCATGCTGCAATTCATGGGGTCACAAAGAGTCGGACATGACTGAGACTGAACTGAACTGAATTGAACTGACGTATGGCTTCCGTTTAGCTAATTATGTCTGCAAAAACCTATTTCCAAATAAGATCATATTTTGAGGTACTGAAGTTTAGGACTTTAGTATCTTCTTTGAGGAAGACACAATTCAGTCCATAACAGGTTTCTTAATAGGATGCAGTGAAAATTACATTAAATTCTGTGGGCCCTCTGCTTAACAAACAAAAAAATCCTATTCTATCATGCAAAAAAAAAAAGAAATCAAACAATTTCCAATTGAGGAAACTCTATAACATGTATATGTATACATATATAACCCATATATGTGAAATTTTATTAAAGTTTAAAGCATTGTCATAACAGTGATTAATTATAAATTGCTTTAATTTTGCTTTGCCATTTCATTATATTTCATAAATACCTGTGACATCTTAAATTTAGTTCCAAGCTTATTATCACAGGCAACTAATTTCTACTCCAGAAGATTCTATTTGTCTGGACCTTGAAAATCATTTAAGTATAAAATATGTTTTCCTATTTTTTGTACCTACTGGTATTACATGTTTATCCCTAAAATACAACAATGATCATACCAGGCTCTTGTGGAAAAAAAAACATGCACTGCTTTTCCATCACCATCGAAGTAAAATTTTACTTCCCCTCAAGGTTTATATGAACTAGTTGCATACAGAATTTCTAGCATTACCTCCTTATGTGCTGCTGCTAAGTCACTTTAGTCATGTCTGACTCTGTGCGACCCCTTAGATGGCAGCCCTTAGGCTCCTCTGTCCCTGGGATTCTCTAGGCAAGAACACTGGAATGGGTTGCTATTTCCTTCTCCAATGCATGAAAGTGAAAAGTGAATGTGAAGTCATTCAGCTGTGCACAACTCTTAGCAACCCCATGGACTGCAGCCTACCAGGCTCCTCCATTCGTGGGATTTTCCAGGCAAGAGTACTGGAGGGGGTTGCCATTGCCTCCCTATGTACTCTCTACCAATTCTCAAATTTCAACAAGGAGAATGTTTTCATAGGTCTATATATATATACACTGTGTTTTCCAGTTATGTATCATTGTTTATCCAGAAAACTCCATCAGTGGTTTAGTCGCTATGTCATTTCCAACTCTTGTGACCCCAGAGACTGTAGCCACCAGGCTCCTCTGCTCATGGAATTTTCCAGACAAGAATGTTGGAGTGAGTAGCCACTTCCTTCTCCAAGGGATCTTCCCAACCCAGCTAGTGAATAGGCAGCTCTAGCACTGCAGGCAAATTCTTTACTAACTGAGCCTCCAGGGGAGCCCTATTATTTTATTGCCCACAGGCAAACGACAAAAGTTTACTCATCCTTCCCAGACAAGAATCAATGCTATTTTCTTGATAAAACCTCTCCTAATCTTTCCAGTCAGAAGTGATCCCATGTCTCTGACACCCTCTGACATTTAAGTGTTTCCCCTTTTGAACACTACTCTTGATCATATTCATGAATCTAATATTACTGAAAGCAGAATACATATCTTAGCACTTTTAAAAATTATCCACAGCACCAAGTACAACATCATCCATTTTTATATTTATCTTGGATTCATGTGGTAGAAGTCAAAAAGAATAGAGTTATTTTTAACCTTATTTCAAATTGATGAAATTTTATAAATCTTTTTTTCTGTTAAATCCAATTACACAATATTTTATTCAGTATCTCCTTCATACCTAGTTTTCCATCTTCAACAAACCATTTAATGAAGCTATTCTAACTCAGGCTAATTTATAAGCTCAGATATTATTTTAACCCTGTCTCCTTTTTCCCACTATTCTCATATTTTTTTTAATATTTCTGGCAATTGTTTTTCTCTAAGTATATAATTATATTATTTATTTGTATATGAATGTTGTAATTCTTATCCTTAAAAGTCACTCCTTTTTAAAGTTAAGGAAAGGAAGAACCTTTCAAGAAGCCAAAGTTAAGTGAAAGAGAAAGTCACTCAGTCGTGTCAAACTCTTTGTGACCCATGGTCTATACAGTCCATGGAATTATCCAGGCCAGGATACTGGAGTAGGTAGCCTTTCCTTTCTCCAGGGGATCTTCCCAGCCCAGGGATCGAATCCAGGTCTTACAAATTTCAAGTGGCTTGTTAAAGAAGTCTTTAATTCTAGAGGATCTTTGTAAATGAAAGTGATAGCATTTTATATAAGCCCATCTTTTAAATTAACCAGTGATATTTTTAAACATCAAGAAGAATTTTAGTTTACTGCTAAGAAATTATGTAAATACTGATAAATAATTTAGATCATCAATGGAGTGAAGAAGCAAGTTGAAAATCAGAAGCAAAATAGAAAAACTAAATTGTTAAAATGCCTTCAGAAATGAAAATAAAGCAACAGAAGAATAAAATTATGATTAGTAGACTTCCTATAACTATAGCTGATTATTTCTAAGACTGTTCAACTCTTTCCAATATTTGCTTGTCCAAATATTTTTCTAGAAGCGTACATTTTATTAAATTTATTTTTAATTTAAGGATAATTGCTTTACAGTATTGCATTGATTTTTATCAAAATTCAACATGAATCAGTCATAGGTTTACCAACATACCCTGCCACTTGAATATTCCTCCCTCTTCACTCCACATCCCACATATCTATGTTGTTACTGAGCCCTGGATTGAGTTCCCTGAGCCATACAGCAAATTCCCATTGGCTAACTATTTTACATATAGTAATGTATGTTTCCATTCTACTCTCTCCATACATCCCACCCTCTCCTTTTCCACTACAGCTGTGTCCATAAGTCTGTTCTTAAAGTCTGTGTCTCCATTGCTGCTCTTCAAATAGGTTCATCAGTACTATTTTTCTAGATTTTATATATAAGTATTCAGTTCAGTTCAGTCTTTCAGTCGTGTCCGACTCTTTGTGACCCCATGAATTGCAGCATGCCGGGCCTCCCTGTCCGTCACCAACTCCCGGAGTTCACCTAAACCCATGTCCATCGACTCAGTGATGCCATCCAGCCATCTCATCCTCTGTCATCTCCTTCTCCTCTTACCCCCAGTCCCTCCCAGCATCCAAGTCTTTTTCAATGAGTCAACTCTTCGCATGAGGTGGCCAAAGTATTGGAGTTTCAGCTTTAGCATCAGTCCTTCCAAAGAAATCCCAGGGCTGATCTCCTTCAGAATGGACTGGTTGCATCTCCTTGCAGTCCAAGGGACTCTCAAGAGTCTTCTTCAACACCACAGTTCAAAAGCATCAATTCTTCAGTACTCAGCTTTCTTCACAGTCCAACTCTCACATCCATACATGACCACAGGAAAAACGATAGCCTTTTCTAGACGGACCTTAGTCGGCAAAGTATTGTCTCTGCTTATATGTGTTAGTACCCAATAATTGCTTTTCTCTTTTTGGCTTACTTCTGTCTGTATAACAGGCTCTAGGTTCATCCACCTCATGAAGACTGATTCAAATATATTCCTTTTTATGGCTGAGTAATATTCCATTGTGTAGATGTACTACAGCTAGAAGATTATTTCTTCGTAATGATTCTTTCTTCCAGGAATATAATCTCTACTTATCTTCAATGACAAATGTGATATACACCCCAATGAAGCACATATGCAAAATTTGCATTGAACACCACTTTAGAAACAGCACTGTTAATTCATGACTATACCCTCCTCTGTGAACACCCTCATGGAATGTGCAGAAAATAAATAAAACACATAAATTTTAAGTAATTTTAAATAGTAAAAATTATCATAAAGCTAAATAAAATAATATGTGAGGGTCTGACTAAGGGCATTATGTGTGTTATGTGTTTGTAATTAGAGAGGTCAGGGAAGTCATTTATATTATATATGTGTCTTCCTGTGTGCTCAGTCACTCAGTTATGTCCAATCCTTGCAATCCCATGGACTATAGCCCTCAGGCGCCTCTGCCCATGGAATTTTCCAGGCAATAATACTGGAGTGGATTGTCATTTTCTCCATAAGAACACCTTTCTGATCCAGAGATGGAAGCTGTCTCTTGTGTCTCCTACATCGGAAGATTCTTTACCACTAGCACTACCTGGGAAGCCTTTATATATATAATATGTATATTAATATATGTGTAACATATATATATATATAATATAGTTGTTTAAATTATGTATATATATGTAATTTTAGCAGAAAGCTTGAGTGAAGAGGGGGGTGGCCTCTATGAATTTCTAACATTGTTATAATCCTTCTTCTTTGGGATTTCCAGACTGAAAATAGTGTAGTTTTTTTTGAAGGAAAATGAAATGAATTTGAGCAAGGTAAGGGTTTTGTTGTTGTTGAGACTCTAAGTTGTGTCCGCCTCTTTTGAGACCCCATGGACTGCAGTCTGCCAGGCTCTGGGATTCTCCAGGTCAGAATACTGGAGTGGGTTGCCATTTTCTTCTCCTGAGCATCTTCCTGACCCAGGTATCAAATTCGTGTCTCCCACATTGGCATTGGTAAGTGGGTTCTTTACCCCTGAACCACCAGGGAAGACTTAAATAAGAGTTTGGTATACCTTAATTGTATTGTTTTGCATATGTTTTAACATTTATAGCTTAATCCAGAGTTTTCTGTGTCTAGCTGAATTAGTAAGTACTTGGATTTCTTAAGAGATGCAAACTACTATAAGTTTTTTAGATAAGGAACTCCTTTGGAGATTCAGTATTATGGTTCATTTTATGTATCACCTTGAGTGGAGCCCAGGACACTCAGATATCTAGCTAACATTATTCCAGTGTGTCTGCAAGGGTGTTTCTGGAAGCAATTATCACTTGACTTGGTGAAATGAGTTATGCAGATTTTTCCTCCCAAAGGAGTATGCTTTCAAAATGTGGTGTAAGAGTCACTTGGACTGCAATCCTGTCAATCCTAAAGGAAATCAATCTGGAATATTCATTGAAAGTACTGATGAAGTTGAAGTGCCAATATTTTGACCACCTGATGCAAAGGGTCGAGGAGAAGAGGGTGGCAGAGCATGAGATAGTGAGATAGCATCACTGATTCAATGGACATAAACTTGAGCAAACTCCAGGAGAGAGCGGAGGCCAGGGAAGCTGGTGTGCTGCAGTCCATGGGATCACAAAGAGTCAGACATGACTGAGCACCTGAACAACAACCACTTTCCAAAGTGAGTGGAATCATCCAATTCATCCAGGGCCTAAATAGAACAAAAGGTGGAGGTCGGTTGCACTGACTGCCTACCTGAATGTTCAAGCTAAAATGTCAATCTTTTTTTGCCCTCAAACTGGGACTTAACACCTTTGGGAATCCTGGTTCTCCTCTTTGTAGACTACAGAGGATGGCATTTCTCAGCCTCTTTAGTTGCTAAGCTAATAACTTATAATAAAACTTTTATATATATATATATATATAATCTGAAGATTATATATATATAATCTTCAGTTGGTTCTCTTTCTCTGGAGAACCCTAATCTACTCAATCTATTCAGCTTCTGCTGATGAAGTTGAAAATAAAACCCACTTTAGCCCCAAAGAAATCTCAGGTAGTTGCTTCTTAAATAAAATATATGATCATTTTTTGTTTTTGTTTTAAGATACCATTTATTTGTGTAGATATAGCATCATTTTAAAAACAGCTTAGTAGAAGAAATGTTAACATTATATGGAATACATAGATACAGAAGCTTTATAACTGACAAAAATCTTGAATTTAATCATACTACTTGTTTTGAATATCATGGTAAAGGTTTGCCTTCAAACTTTTTTCATAACTGGGTTCTAAAGATTCTCCCTAATTTCTTTGAGCACTTCTTGTTAAACACACTAGCATTTGATGCTGTATTTTGTAACACATGCTTGTGATTTTAGACTCAAGCAATCAATTATTCACTCTTCTATTTCCCTTAATTGCTATTCATTTAAACTTATGGTATATTTTCCTATGTTCACCATCTGTTTATTTACGATTATAAGATAAGAATCTTTGTGTAAATCCATTAAGATAATTTCACCTTGGATCTAAGTACCAGAGTGGTAGTGATTAACAATTAAAGATAGTAGCCCCTCTGTGAGGGGAAAAAACTTCAAAAGTTCTAAGATACTTAATAATTTCCTTCCTTATTATTGTATCATCTTTATGTGACTTTAAACTATAATTAGAGTAATATTCCCACTTTAAGATTATAAAAATATTCCTTTAAAAGGCACTTTAATGTTTTTGTTATCAAGAATTAGGAGTAAACATTTAAATTAGACTCCAGTTTTGTTGCGTCACCTGTGCAAATAAGTAAAGTGCAGTGAAAAGCTGTGGAAGAGACATTCTCACTCTGGGACAAAGAAAACACTATCCTACCTTATTCTTCTTACATATCCAAAACTGCTCCTTAAATCTGGAGTGTACATGCAGTGGCAGCTCTTCATTGCTGTGCTGGATGTAAATAATACTTTATTAGCAAGAAATCATGCACAACCTTCTGGAATCTCTGTGTAAATTGTCCAACATCTCAGGATTCCGGTCCCACTCAAAAAGACCAATTCAGCTTTCATACACAGAGAGAATACCAGAGTCAAATTAGTTGACTTTTTCTATTGCTTCTTAATGCCACATTATGTTCTACTGAAAAGTAGTCAAACATTGGTAATCTCGTTCCTCTGATGTAAAGATTTCTTGCTGATTCGATCCTAATCAGGTCTCATTGTTCTTTAAGGATGAATACAACCATTTCCTCCTTGCTAAGGTGTGAACTAAGTNAAAGTAGTCAAACATTGGTAATCTCGTTCCTCTGATGTAAAGATTTCTTGCTGATTCGATCCTAATCAGGTCTCATTGTTCTTTAAGGATGAATACAACCATTTCCTCCTTGCTAAGGTGTGAACTAAGTCTTTAATGTAACAGTCATTCTGTTTTGCCTTTGCACTCACATATGTTTATCATTTCTGGCTGGTCACAATTAAGATTAGTTCCAGCAACTTCTACCTGAGAAACCTATAAACATTTACCCACAACATTCTCCATAAGGAGTCAAACTGTCCATTTTATTTACTTAATTTTTTTATTGGAGTATAGTTGATTTGCAATATTGTATTAATTTCACGTGAACAGAAAAGTGATTCAGTTATATATATAGATATACATATTGTATATTACATAGATAACATATCTATGCACACATATATATACTCTTTTCAGATTCTTTTCACTTACAGGTGACTAAAAATATTGTGTACAGTTATCTGTGCTATACAGTAGGTCCTTGTTGTTTATCTATTGTTTATATAGTAGTGTGTATATGTTGGAGAAGGCAATGGCACCCCACTCCAGTACTCTTGCCTGGAAAATCCCATAGATGGAGGAGCCTGGTAGGCTGCAGTCCATGGGGTCACTAGGAGTTGGACACGACTGAGAGACTTTACTTTCACTTTTCACTTTCATGCATTGGAGAAGGAAATGGCAACCCACTCCAGGGTTCTTGCCTGGAGAATCCTAGTGACCGGGGAGCCTGGTGGGCTGCTGTCTATCTGGTCGCACANAAAAAAGGAAATTTCAAAATGTATAAATATGTTTGCAAGGATTTTGAGACTATAGAATAATATGATAGACGTTCCCCACACCCCAAAATCTGCTTACCAAGTTCTATGTCCTCCATACTAAAAACTAAAACACAAATATGAACTATATTTTGTGGATGACCATGTGGCTGGTTATTAAAGTGGATTATAATAACACTGGATCAAAATATCCTAAATTCAAAATGATGTTTACTTTTTAGAAGAGTATTAATTTAGTAAAGGTTACAATTTCAATGATTTGTATCAGTTAAGCTAAACTAGTAGGAACAATAATTCTTTACAGTGTTTATTGAAAGGATGGTCCTTCAATCATCAAGTTAATTAGGGGCTATGAATTTGGTTTGGAGAAGGAAATGGCAGCCCATGCCAGTGTTCTTGCCTGGAGAATTTCATGGACAGAGGAGCCTGGTGGCTGCAGTCCATGGGGTCGCGAAGAAACATACACGACTGAGCGACCAACACTCTGGATTTGGCTAATTCCTTGCTCTGTTTTCTGTACTCAGTTCAGCTCAGTCACTCAGTCATGTCTGACTCTTTGTGACTCCATGGACTGTAGCCCACCAGGCTTCCCTGTCCATCACCAACTCCCAGAGCTTGCTCAATAGGGCTTAATAAAATAATAGTTGACATTATATGAAAGCTTGCTATTGTACCAGAAAGTGACATGCAAATTAGCTTGAATTTATTAGCTCACAGTCTTCGAGATAATTCTATAAGATCATAACACGATCTTTGTTCTACATTTGAGGAAATTGATGCTCAGTGTAGTAAAGTCACTGTTTAAAGGCTAAACCACTTCAGCAGGCCAGAATATGAANCGTATCTGACGCTTTGTGACTCCATGGACTGTAGCCCACCAGGCTTCCCTGTCCATCAGCAACTCCCAGAGCTTGCTCAATAGGGCTTAATAAAATAATAGTTGACATCATATGAAAGCTTGTTATTGTACCAGAAAGTGACATGCAAATTAGCTTGAATTTATTAGCTCACAGTCTTTGAGATAATTCTATAAGATCATAACACGATCTTTGCTCTACATTTGAGGAAATTGATGGTTGGTGTAGTAAAGTCACTGTTTAAAGGCTAAACCACTTCTGCAGGCCAGAATATGAAGTCAGGTATTCTGCCCTTAACTGCTATGTTCTCTGCCTTTTGTTGGGTTAAACTGATCCTATTTATATGTCACGAACTGACCCTCCAAAGGCAAGTTTACCTACAACTGTCCATGTATTAAAACATTTATGAAATTCACAACTTTTAAAAAACTTACCCAAAGGAAGGAAACAAGAGAGAAGAAAGAAATCCAAAAAGGGAGGGAGAGACACAGGATCACAAAGAGAGTCAAAATATAATAGATAGGAAAAGGGGAAGAAAGGAGAAGAAAATGAACAATGGGTGAGAGAAAATTAAAAGTTGAGAATATATGAAATGAAAAAGTGCAGCTAATGATTTAAAAAGAGTAAAACTTGGATTTCTGCCCTTTCTTTGGCAATATGGTCAGTATTGCGTAGCAAAGGCCACGTCTTCAACAAACATTGTAGGTAGGCAACGAATAGTTTCTATATACTTTCCTAGATGATTGGGATATGAGAGTGAACTAATAGAGGAATGGAATTTTCTTTTCATTCTATTAGGAGAGATCTATTAAACATAATTGGTATGCATTATTTTAGATATAGAAAGCATTCTGTTTTAGATATGGAAAGCATTCTGATCAGGTGACATTTGTGTAGAGCTGTGGGAGCAAACAAAGATAATATAGGAGAAAAGCATTCTGGGCATCCTGTCAGGACCAGCTCTGATGATGCAATATCCCTGAGATTTGCCCATTAGATTTCCAATAAGCTTGTCCTAGTCTATGGTGTTCTGACCTTCTTTTTGCCTTCTCTACTTAGAAGCACAGAGAAGAGAAAAAATCAGATTCCTCACCTGCTTGTTAAATGAGGAGTCACTTTTATTATATTATTCTGTTATTTAAAAAAAAAAAACTTCATTAGTTATAAAAGAAAATTAATCCTGTTTTAATTTTCTATCAATGTAGAAAACTTCTTTCAAAACTTTCTATGAACCAGACATTGTGCAAAACTTGCATATATCATATCATTTAGTCTTTGCCATCAAGATTAGACATCTCTTTAATTTGTCCCACTCTTCTGTTTATCTTTGAGCCAAAACTACCACAGTGATATAGTTTTGATAACTGGTAGATTTCCTTAATCCCCTTACTCTTCTTCAAGAAAGTCTTGGCTATTTTTTTTCCAGTGTCCATATATTTTGCCATCACTTGCATTTTGTCATTACCTAACTAAAACCTGCCACATTGCTCTTATTAACCTCCAACTTTTCCATCCAGATTACCACAATAAACTGGATGTCAAAGGAAACATTTTAGGAGGGAAGTGATTTTACAGTGTAGTGGCTGTGATGTTAGTCTATAAGAACATACAGACAGAGATTCAGATCATGTTTCTGCTATTTACTCTCAGTGGTACCTCAAATCTATTATTGGCTACTATTTTCCATATATAAAAATAATCAGATAATAATATGATGTCACATTCATAGTGATATGAAAAACAGAATTGACCATGTATTGATCTNATTAGTTATAAAAGAAAATTAATCCTGTTTTAATTTTCTATCAATGTAGAAAACTTATTTCAAAACTTCCTATGAAGCAGACATTGTGCAAAACTTGCATATATCATATCATTTAGTCTTTGCCATCAAGATTAGACATCTCTTTAATTTGTCCCACTCTTCTGTTTATCTTTGAGCCAAAACTACCACAGTGATATAGTTTTGATAACTGGTAGATTTCCTTAATCCCCTTACTCTTCTTCAAGAAAGTCTTGGCTATTTTTTTTTCGAGTGTCCATATATTTTGCCATCACTTGCATTTTGTCATTACCTAACTAAAACCTGCCACATTGCTCTTATTAACCTCCAACTTTTCCATCCAGATTACCACAATAAACTGGATGTCAAAGGAAACATTTTAGGAGGGAAGTGATTTTACAGTGTAGTGGCTGTGATGTTTACAGTGTAGTCTATAAGAACATACAGACAGAGATTCAGATCATGTTTCTGCTATTTACTCTCAGTGGTACCTCAAATCTATTATTGGCTACTATTTTCCATATATAAAAATAATCAGATAATAATATGATGTCACATTCATAGTGATATGAAAAACAGAATTGACCATGTATTGATCTACATACACAAGTCCTTATGAAGTATATCATGACCTAGGTTGTCAATTTAGGGAAAAAAAATGAAAACACTCAACTTTAAATATAACAGGCTTGATTCTCATGCTTCTATTTCTTATTGAAGTACATAGTAGTCGGGAAGAAATTATAGCTAAGAGATGTCCTAGACCATGGAAGGTGGTGAATAAATGCAGCGAGTAAGTGGGGCACATTAGTTTTAACTCATTCAGTTCAGTTCAGTCATTCAGTGGTGTCCAGCTCTTTGCAATCCTGTGGAATGCAGGCCTCCCTGTCCATCACCAACTCCCAGAGCTTACTCCAACTCATGTCCATTGAATCAGTGATGCCATCCAATCATCTCAACCTTTTTAGTCCCCTTCTCCTCCCTCCTTCAAACTTTCCCAGCATCAGGATCTTTTCCAATGAATCAGTTCTTTGCAAAAGGTGGCCAAAGTATTGGAGTTTCAACTTTAGCATCAGTCCTTTCAATGAACACTCAGGACTGATCTCCTTTAGGATGGATTGGTTGGATCTCCTTGCAGTCCAAGGGACTCTCAAGAGTCTTCTCCAACACCACAGTTCAAAAGCATCAATTCTTTGGTGCTCAGCGTTCTTTATAGTCCAAATCTCACATCCATACATGACTACTGGAAAAACCATAGCCTTGACTACATGGACCTTTGTTGGCAAAGTAATGTCTCTGCTTTTTAATGTGCCATCTAAGTTGGTCATAGCTTTTCTTCCAAGGAGCAGGCATCTGTTAATTTCATAGGTGCAATCACCATCTACAGTGATTTTAGCACCACCAAAAATAAAGTATGTTACTGTTTCCATTGTTTCCCCATCTATTTGCCATAAAGTGGTGGGACTAGATTCCATATCTTAGTTTTCTCATTAGATCTTAGTTTCTTATGATGTTAAGCTCTTATCATTTTAGTTACTTATAATCTTAGTTACTCATGATCTTAGTTTAACTCATTAGAGAGAGAAAAAGTAACTGAAAATAGAGATACTAATGACTACTTTTAAAGGCATAGGCATTCCTAATGAATTCGGTTTTAATACCAAAATATTAGCATTACCACAATGTTTACGTTTCCAGACTATTCATGCTATTTTATTCATTTGCAGTAATGTCTCAAATTTTTTGCCATTCCGTATACCAGATTGATACCTAATGCATTTTTTGCAAGGATAGAAATAAGAAGAAATAAACTATATTTTATCTTCACAAAGTTTACATAATTCACAGTAGTACACAAAATATGCCTCAATTCCACTTAACTAAAGTTTATGGATAANAGTTTTTTGCCATTCCATATACCAGATTGATACCTAATGCATTTTTTGCAAGGATAGAAATAAGAAATAAACTATATTTTATCTTCACAAAGTTTACATAATTCACAGTAGTATACAAAATATGCCTCAATTCCACTTAACTAAAGTTTATGGATAACCAATTTTATAATTGAACATCTTAAAGAAAAGAGATAAATTGTCATAAAATGTAGGCTTTACAATTTTACATATATTTAGTTATATATATATAACCTGGAAATCAGGTCTTGCTTTTAGCTAATTTCTGTTTCTTCACATTACTGAGAACCAACAGATCACAGGAGTTAATGAAAGTGGCTCTATCATCCAGAAGCAAACAAATCCTTAATGAGTTATTTCAGATTAAAATAGTACAGATGCGCAGCAAACAGCTGAATGAGCGTTTAGGGCTAAATACATGCAGCACAGATAAGGTCAGAATNGACCACAGGAGTTAATGAAAGTGGCTCCATCATCCAGAAGCAAACAAATCCTTAGTGAGTTATTTCAGATTAAAATAGTACAGATGTGCAGCAAACAGCTGAATGAGCGTTTAGGGCTAAATACATGCAGCACAGATAAGGTCAGAATGGGACCTGCAAACAGCCAGGTCATTGAACTATCTGCAATATTCTCAGTGTTTTCATTTGCTTTGCTTTTCTCCAGCAAAAAGGATATAAAGTCTCCTATAAGCCAAAATCAAGGACATGCTACTTGGAAATTATTTTATTTTAAAGTCCTATGACAATAAAGAAGAGTGTTTCAAAGCTAAATATTCCTAGTGCTTATTTATTGTTAAAACATAAACAGTGAATTTTTTAAAAAAAATCAAGTTTTAAGTAAGCTCAAAGAAAGTACTTGGCAATGTTTAACTTCACCTGATTCTTATGATCTTCCTGTAAAATAGCAATAGTTAGAGAAATTGTCTCACTCTGTTGTGTTCCAGGAAGCTTATTATTGCAAAGAAAACCTTCCCCATATGAATTAGATGAGACCCAGAGATGCTGCCTTTGGGAGGTGCAGACACAGCCCTTGAAATTCATTATTTTCTCCTCACAAAGGATTAGCTCAATCTTTTATGGGGCTTATCACTGGAAATGCAATGCTTATTAAGCAAACTTTAAACTTCTCTCTTCCCTCAGGCCTGTGAATTTTGACCCACTCTCAGCCTGAGCTAGTATACAACCCCTCATTAATAGCTCCTCTGAAAATTGACTGGCTTCAGTGTATGCCTGATGTGAAGAGCCAACTCATTGGAAAAGACCCCGATGCTGGGAAAGATTGAGGGCAGAAGGGGGTGACAGAGAATGAGATGTTTGCATAGCATCATTGGGACATGGATTTGAGCAAACTCTGGAAGAGAGTGGAGGACAGAGGAGCCATGGGGTCACAAAAATTGGACATGACTTAGCCACTGAACAACACCAGCCAACCCTCTGTTCTCTCAGTCTATTACTGGCTCCTCCACCCATTCATTCCTTCATCCCACTCCTCCACATCCTTCTCTTTCTTGCTTTTTTGCTCTTTGTTCTTATCTTGTTCACTATTCCCTATGAAAGAAAAGTGGCTTTGTACCTAACTTTTGAAGCATTTGCTGACTTCACAAATGCTGCGTTCTCCTGACTGCTCCCATCTTCCTCCCTTACTCTCCTAGTCCTACTCCTTCTCTTGCAGAAGTCCTTTGACAGCATCTTTCCTTACCTGAATTCTGAATGCTTTTTATCTGACATAGTTAACAATAAATATGATCTGTAAAAAACTTGTTATTTCTGATTTTGAAATAAATCAGTAAGAGATGGATAGATAGACAGATAGATGATAGGTTAATAGGTAGATAGAATTACAGAACATGGTCATCTTTAACATTTATTTTCCAAACCAAAAAGCAAACATGAATTACTGTAAGTACTTTCCATCACTTTTTGCTTTATCTATATCTTCTCTTACCCACTATCACCCAGAATCAACACCTTTGATCATAAGTGTTAAACTTTCGTAAAGACAGAAGAATTAACTGTTAGGTAGTTAGAATAGGAAAAAGGAGACTGAAATAGCAAGGCTAAAAGACAAAGAAAGGGAAAAGTAGAACCAAGGAAGGTCCAAGGACCAGAGTGAGAACCTCAGGTTTAGCAAATAACCCTCCTGGCTAGCCCAACTTACATAGGACAGGCTCAGTGGAGGAGAAAAAACATATAAAAGAGGAACCAAAATTGAGCCAGGGCTTCCCTTCTTCTCTTCGCTTCTTTTGGGTCGACCCGAACTCACCTCCAGGAGGATGTATTTTCCTTTGCTTGACAAATAAAACAGAGCTGTAACACTCAGCTGTAACACTGATCCATCACTTCAAATTTTTGCTGCGATGAGACAGAACCAAGCAAATTACACACACCTCTGACTTAACTATTTAATGTCCTTATTTCATTTTGGTTCTCTTATGGCTATACTTATCTCTCATTTTAAAACTTTTTACAAGAGTTAATATGTAAGACATTTAGGCACATATTTGATAAATATTGTAGGTATAAATGAACATTAACTCTTTTTTTCCTCCAATATTAAAACTCCCACAGCAGTCTCTCTAATCAGAGTATCTTTGAATGGCCACTGTTTACAGAGTAACCTCTGTATTTTATCTTTTCACCAACCAAAAATGTCTTATATAGAAGTCTAGTTTATAGATGATCTTGATTGAGGAAGAAAAGATTAGTATATCTATATTAATACTCAGATAATACACAGATAAGTATCAAGTTTTTCTGTTTATTATATTCATATGTTTCCTTATTAGAAAGGGGAATTATTGTAGACATTGATCCTAGTAATTAGATATTTGTGATTTTTTTCTTTTTCTTGTTTTGCTCTTTTGCCTGAGTTGCTAGGAAAATCAGTTAGGCTAGAACTTTTTCTCAGCTGTGTCCCTTAACCCAATTGTTTGCTACTCTCTCCTTCGGCTTTAATATCTTTAGTAAGATTCCTTAAAATTTCCCTTTTTCTTTATTTCTAAAGTAGTAGAATATATGTTAATAAATGCACAAAAGTATATTTACTTAGGATTAATTTTCAAGAATCTTTCTTTAGTGCCTAGGAAGCAAACTTTTTCTCAGTGTTGTTGAAGCAGACTTTATTTCATGGGAATTCTTGATTTGCAGCTTTCAACTTCTCAGTGATCATGAGTTAGAAAGATGGATAACTCCTTTTCAAAGCCTGATTTGAAATTTTCTATGAAAATTGGTGAGATACTGAAGTAAAGACAAGCAGAATGTCTTTGTCATTAGAACATCTTATCTGGAATTCTGGTTCAACGGCTTATTCATTAAGATGCCTTTAATGAACCATTTAATCTCTCTCTTAAGCTTGATTCTTTCATCTTTGAAATGGGGCTATGAAATAATCACTATTTCAGAGATATTTTGTAAATATAAAATGAAACATAAGAAAAAGGTCTATTTCAAACATGTGTCATAAAACACATAATTATTGTACTTTAAAGAATTTAAGGGAATAGAAGTTTCTCCAGCAATTTAACTTTTCCCTTAAACTATCTTTTAACTATGTTTTGTTTTCATAAAGCAACTTGTGTAAGTATTAGCATGAATATATTCCACTAGTATTTCAGCTGAGATAATGAGAGAGAGAGTGTGTGTGTGCATGTGTGTGAGTGCATGCATGCATGCAGAGGATCTTAGTGGGCAAAGATAAAACACTTCTCAAAGTCCACTCCCAGAATAAGAACGCAAGCATTATTAACTCTGATTTTGTACTCCATTTCTTTTGTTCTCATACTTGGATTTATATTTCTTCAGTGGAATTTAAGCAGGATTATTTAAATGATGTCTAATCTGTCAGGGCTCTGATGTGATTTCCTTCTTGAGGAATTTGGCTCCTCTTATAGGTTACTGTGTTTTATAGTGGGCATTTGAAAACCTACTACTGAGCTTCATACACTAATTTACACCCATTCCACGTTCTGTATGGTTTTAACTGACTTGCTTTAGAAGGATCCCAAGAGTTGCTAGGAAACCTCTCTGTTCTTTTCACTTTTCATATAGCATTACTGTTTTAGTTGATAAGGCTGTACCTGAGGGTACCGGGGGATTTAAGTAGAATCAAACAGTGACAGGAAGGCTAGGCATAGATAATCACTCTTTCAAAGTGTCTTGTTCTTCATATAGATAATAAAGTATAATGTGAGTAGAGAAGAAACAGTATGTGTTTTTTAAATATAAAATATTTAGCAAATAAATATTATAAAGTCTCAAGAATATATATATGCATATATGTATACATATGCTCTTGTTCTTTATATTTAGCTTTTTCTCTTATCTCTTCAGTTTTGCAAGGCAAATGATATTCAAGATAAAAAAATACTAAAACTTAAAAAAGGTTTTAGCCAGTCTTCCTGTTGAAAATTTCTGTCATAACTTGTGCATGAAACCTATTCTTATTCTTTGGTACAAAAATATTTTCTGCTATTTTCTAGGTTTCTGTTTTTTAAAAATAATTTCAAAAATAGCAGGATCAATAGCACTAAGTCATCAAAGACCAGATATAGCAGATCGGTCTGATGATGTTACTTATTGGAAGTTTAGATTATGTACAATTTTTAAAATATATTTCAAGTAACTAACATTAATACTTAGAAAAATATTTCAAATACAATCAAAAATAGTGACAGAAGAGGCGATGGCTGCTCTGTCATTTCTGTTCTTCATTAAAATAGACATATTTTCATTTTGAGAAGAGTAATAATTTTTCATCTTGTTCAAGATATGAATGTGTATGTATACTGGATAGAGAAACTAGTTCAATCAGGACTATTTTTTTAGGAAACATTTCATAATGACACCTTTTCCTTAAACTACTGTATTGGTTCCTTTCAATAGCTTCAAATGGCATTTTTAAAGGTTAACTGTGAACAGCCTGTTGAATCTATTTCTGTTTCAAGTGTTTTTATTTTTTCCCATGGATGTTTCAAAGTCGTAATACTGTCAAAGCTGCTCATCTGTGATTACACTGTGGTGAGCTGTATATGTGTCAACTCATTATCCCAAACAATAGTTACAATAGCAATCCTGAAGCACATTGTATTGCAAGATTATGGACTTAAAGAAAATGTTTATCTGCTTTTAAATATATTTCTACAGATACTGGCACTGTCTTCTTACTTAGGTAAACCTTTTCGTTTAAAGGTAGATTTAATTTTGTAATGGTTTGGTCAGTACTCTGAGTTTCTTATGTCTAAGAACAACATTTCGATCACAGTATTACATCCTCAACAATAAAATGTGCAGGTAAATTAATTATTTAGAAGCTGGGATAAAATAAAAAGCAAAAATCCTATTCCTTTGGAATATTCCTAATGGAAACAAAATTTCTTTTTTCCCAAAGATCAAAAATGAACAGGTTAATAACTCAAGTGGCTATATAGCCTATTTTAGCTGGCTATTTTTAAGGAAGAAACCTAGAAAAAAATTGTTCTTCGGTTATCTATGAAATTATTTCAGCTTAATAGGCAACTAACAAAATCAAAATCTTTTGCAGATATTAATACACAGCCTTTACATTATTTTTTTAAAAAAAGTCCTAGCTATGAATCAAAACCAGTTTGGTTATCCATTAAGTGAAATGGCTAAGATAAAGATAAATACAGTTACACCACTGATCTCTTTTCTAAAGACTTGAAAATTTAAAATTAGAATTTCTTATGTGAGCACATAAAACATCTTAAGTAATCTAGAATGAAGGAGGGATTACCTTTTTGAAAATTTAAATAACTCTTAAAAACATTTTGATTGTGAAGTTTAAAATTATATAATTATTTTCTCTGCATTAGTAAAGAGGATAAGACGATTTAAAATCAGTTAAGACTGTCTTGTTGTATGTACTGCTTAATCCAAACTACCTTGCTGGCCCTTGGCAAGTTACTTGCCCTCTCTGTGCCTCACTGCCCTTTGTCTACAAAGCAGAGATAACAAATATCTTTTAGAGTCATTCTGAAGATTAAGTAAAGATTTTTAAAATATGTGTCCAACACATAGGAAGTATATAATGCTTTATTAAACAAAATAAAGACTTAAATAAAGACATATAGCATGTTCTTAGATAAAATGAATTGTTATAATCCAAATAAAAGAGGACTGTATCTGGGGTAAGAATGTTGGTGGTGCAAATGAAAATAAACAGTTAGATGAGAAAGACATTAGGAGACCTTTGGCCCTGAAGAATGAATACTATGTTTATAGTTGGCATAATTCTAAGGATGGTGGGAACATCCACAGATATAAATTGTTAGACGTAAAACTGACCAGAGGATGACCATCCTCTCCTCTGATTCATGTGTGCTACACTTGAGGTAACTTGGAAANCCTTTGGCCCTGAAGAATGAGTACTATGTTTATAGTTGGCATAATTCTAAGGATGGTGGGAACATCCACAGATACAAATTGTTAGACGTAAAACTGACCAGAGGATGACCATCCTCTCCTCTGATTCACGTGTGCTACACTTGAGGTAACTTGGAAATGAGAAAAGATGTCCTGCAAGCAATTGAATGTACAGCTCTAAGAGCTCAAAACAAAAATGTTTGTGATGCAGACATGAAGCTGGGATTCATCGTTGTGTATGGCCATCACTGCAGCTATCAGCCTAGAAAGGAATCACCTCAGGGAGAAATAAGGAAAAAGAGGCCCTAGAACCAACCACAGAAAAATCATAATATATAATGTTGCATATAGCAAGATAATCATTCATGAAAAATAAGAGATTACCAGACAAGTATGAGACACCTGGACATTTTGTGATTTAGAAGCAAATGAAGAGGGAGCCTCAAGAAGCAGCTCAACAACATCCAATAGGTCTGAAATAATTATGACATGGAAATTAAAATGTACATTAAATTTAATGAAGTGAAGGTAATTGGAAACAAAAGGATAAGTTGTTATTCATTTTAAGTAGTAGGAATTGAAGCCAGTATTAAATTTGGTGATAGAGGGAATGAATATACTCACAGAGATTGTGAGCCTTGAACATTTGTTTGAAGAGTCCAAATATAGCTATTGTTGATGTGATATCCTGAGGGAAGATACAGATCAAAATAAGCAATATCTGTAATCTGATTTAAAAACAAATTTGATATGTTTATTATCCTTAACTGATCAGTTTTGTAGACTAGATGATAGGGAGTACATTGTCTACTTCCTTTCATGAAAATTAGTCAGTTTACTTAACTATATACAAGATTAATNACTCACAGAGATTGTGAGCCTTGAACATTTGTTTGAAGAGTCCAAATACAGCTATTGTTGATGTGATATCCCGAGGGAAGATACATATCAAAATAAGCAATATCTGTAATCTGATTTAAAACAAATTTGATATGTTTATTATCCTTAACTGATCAGTTTTATAGACTAGATGATAGGGAGTACATTGTCTACTTCCTTTCATGAAAATTAGTCAGTTTACTTAACTATATACAAGATTAATTCCTTGCTCTACACAGTATTTTTTCATCTTTATTCATCTTGTTTAGCAACATTACATCATTGCTTGATTTATCAACATCAGTAAGACCTATTTCTCCTCCTAGCATGGCCTATAGACTATGTGTTAATCACATTAAAAGTGAAGTTGCTCAGTCATGTCTGACTCTTTGTGACCCCATGGCCCATAGCCTACCACGCTCCTCCATCCATGGGATTTTCCAGGTTGCCATTTCCTTCTCCAGAGTAATCACATTAAATTTAATCTAAAAAAGATCGTAAGAATAATTAGCTCATGCTTTGAAGAAATGATGTTGAGTACTTTATCATACCTCAAATTTTGCAAAATTATCCTTATTAGTTAAAATATGTGTTCTGCTGTACTTTGTCACTCAGTCATGTCTGACTCTTTGCAACCCCACGCACTGCAGCCCACCAGGCTCCTCTGTCCATGGGGATTCTCCAAGCAAGAATACTGGGTGGATTACCATTCCCCTCCAAGGGATCTTCCCAACCCAGAAATCAAACCCAGGTCTCCCAATTGCAGGTGGATTCTTTACCATCTGAACCACCAGAGAAGTCTAAGAATACTAGAGTGGATAGCCTATCCCTTCTCCAGGGTAATCTTGGAGACCCAGGAATCAACCAAGGTTTCCTGCATTGAAATTAGATTCTTTACCAGCTGAGCTATCAGAGAAGCCCTAGTTAAATTTACTACTGCCCCAAAAAGATGGTTTTTAACTTTTTCCAAATACTTAGAATTTGCATTCTATTGTATAAGTGATCCTATAATTCTATGATGATAGATATCGTAGGTTCTGCAAACTGCAAGCATTATGAAAATATTTAAGAAATTTCTCTTTTACTAAAAAACAGCCCAAATAATACTCTTTTTTGCCACATAGTTAAATCAGAGTGAGGTAATAACAGCAGACAGGCAGGTAATTTTACCAGACATCTATTTTTCTTTACAGTAAATTTATTACTACATAAAAATATTTTGCTTTCATAGAATTTCATAATTCTACTTGAAATCCATGATTATCCTATAGAAATACTTTACTTCTCCATTCTTCACAGTTGTGTGATACCATGTTTCTCCCCAACATCAAAGCTAATTACCTGGAATACAATTCATACATCAAGATGTCACTCAATTTCCTACTCACTCTGAATACAGATCTTCCGTGATTTCTGATGATGTTACTTCCCAATAAACCCATTGTGAGTTGAAAATATCAACTCAAAAAATGCACTTAAAACATCTTAGCTTTTCCTGCATTAAATGTCCTCACTTACATTGCTTACACTTAAATTAGCCTACAGTTGGACAAAATCATCTAACACAAAGCCTATTTTATAATACACAGTGTTGAATATCTCATAAAAGTTATCTAATTCAACTCTGAAAGTGAAAAATAGAAAGGCTGGGGATTTCCTTGGTGGTCCAGTGATTAAGACTCCACACTTCCAATGCAGAAGACGTGGTTTGATTCCTGGTCATGGAACTAAAATCCCATATGCTGAATGACAGATCTGCCTCTCACTCCCCTTACC
>SJYW01031990.1:453840-476832 GCA_006410735.1 Raphicerus campestris | reverse complement strand
ACCCCCCCCCCAAAAAAAAAAACCAGAATGGCTGTAAGTATATAGTTTGTTTACCCTCCTGATGGTAATCATGAAGCTGATTGGGAGCTGTGCTCACCAACACTGCCCAGCATCACAAGAGAAAATTATACCACATACCGCTAGCCTGGGAAATTATCTAAATTCAAAATTTGAAGTATAGTTTCTACTGACTATATATTGCTTTGGTACTCTGATAAAATATGAAAATCATAAGTCAAACCATGCTTAAGTCAGAAACTGTCTGTAAAGGAAATATCTTCATTTCTTCAATACTGTTTCATACAGGTTCATGTTTGTAGTCTTTTTTTATCCTGGAGGTCAATAAAAGCAAAGTATAAGGTATCTCCTTTTCTGGGAGTCAGGGCAAAAGCACCACATATTTCTCAACTTTTGGTTTTTCCTTTAGCTTGGCTTCCCTGGTGGCTCAGATGATAAAGAATCCACCTGTAAGATGGGAGACATGGGTTCAATTCCTGTGTTGGAAAGATCCCCTGGAGGAGGGCATGGCAACCCACTCCAGTATTCTTGCCTGGAGAATCCTCATGGACAGAGGAGCCTGGAAGGCTACAGTCCATAGGGTCGCAAAGAATCGGACACAACTCTGTAAATAAGCACAGCACTTAAACTATTTTATAAAGGAATAGGAACTTACTGTGATGGTTGTGTCACATACTCAGCTAGCTGCATAACTTTGGAGAGTTATGTATATCTTGAAGCCTGAAATATCTCAACAAGGAAACAGGAGTATTAATGGTGCTAACTCAACACTATTAATGTTTCATAGGGGATTAAATGAATAACTATATGTAAAGTATCTAGGTAAATGTATTTAATATAAAGTTTTTAGTACATTTTATGGTTTAGTATTTTTACTATTCTTGCTACTTCTGTTGTTAGAAAAATTGTTCAGGTTCCATTTTTCAGCACAGAAAAGTGACTCTGGAGAACCAGTTGGAAATTGCTGTATTGTAGACAGTAAAAGAAAAGGTCTTAATTATTCCTGCTGCAAAGACTATTACATCATTGGCAACTACTACTATTTTAATAATAAGTATGATAATAGTAATAATTACTATTATAGCTCATATTCTTAAGGTGCAAATATCGATGTTAGTAAATGACAGAGCCAGGATATTAATTCCAAATATTTTACTGCAAAAATGCAAATTTTTGCTTGCTAAAATATATTGCAATAAGAATGCTATAAGACACAAAAAGTTGAATCAAAATATTTTAGAAGGTACATTTTGCAGGACTTCAGATATGCATATAAGAGAGCAATGAGATAAATGAAGGTGCAGAGTCTAGTCTTTCAAAAACCAGTCACCTTTTAAATCGAACATTTTTTGTGCATACAAACTTATCTTTATTTCTTATTGTCTTTTTTATCCTGTACTTTTTAAATTCAGGCAATACATTCTTCTGGTCATGCCAAAATTCCTTGACTGGCTTCTACACTCTCTATTCTTCAGTATAATTACCACCAAATCCCTGACTCTTGGCTCTATATTTCATCTTTGAAAAGACATTTGGAATTTGAAAGGTCTTAAGATTTTTCTTGTTCTTGGTTTCCTGACAATAACTTTATTTTGAGCAATTCTGTTATCTCTTTACATTTTAAGCTAACTTCAATAATACATCAAATTTTACTAATAATCTTGCTTCTTTTTTCATTGAAACAATAGAAGCAATCAGATCATATCTGTATCTTATCTTATCAGCACCAAATAGACTGTGATAACCAAACTTTCCTCTGATACCTGTTCTTTATGAATTGTCCCATTCCAGTTCATGCCATTCTCTGACTCTTACATTGTCTCCCACCTCCTCTTATCTACTTAAGGATGGTATTCCTGCAGATATGTCTCTCACCTGCATCATCCTTTCACTCTCAAATTGATAATTATAATCAGCATATAAATCAGATTTTATTTTCTGGGGCTCCAAAATCACTGCAGATGGTGACTGCAGCCATGAAATCAAAAGACATTTGCTCCTTGGAAGAAAAGCTATGACTAACTTAGACAGCATATTAAAAAGCAGAGACATCATTTTTCTGCAAAAAGTCTGTATAGTCAAAGTTGTGGTTTTTCCAGTAGTCATGTGTGGATATAAGAGTTGGACTGTAAAGAATGCTGACCACTGAAGAATTGCTGCTTTTGAACTGTGGTGTTGGAGAAGACTATTGAGAGTCCCTTGGACTGCAAGGAGATCCAACTAGTCCATCCTAAAGGAAATCAGTCCTGAATATTCATTGTAAGGACTGATGCTGAAGCTGAAACTCCAATACTTTGGCCACCTGATGCAAAGAAGTGACTCATTGGAAAAGCCCTGATGCTGGAAAAGATTGAAGGCAGGAGGAGAAGGGGACAACAGAGGATGAGATGACTGGACAGCATCATCGATTCATCCAAGAAGAGTTTGAGTAATCTCTGAGAGTTAGTGATGGACAGGGAAGCCTGTCATGCTGTAGTCCATGGAGTCACAAAAAGTCAGACCCGACTGAGTGACTGAACTGATATAGATCTGATTTAAAGATAATCATTCCTAAATATACCAATTAAAAATATACTAAGAACTAAAATATGACTCTTGTTTTTAAAAATATATACAAAAAAACATTTCTTTGATTTTTCAGCTTCTGCCTCCATTACCTATAGAAGACAGAATAATCATCTCCCACAAATGTCCATGCCCTAAACCTTGGAACCTGTAGATATGTTTTCTTATTTGGAAAAAGGGAATATTACAGAGGTGATTAGATTAAGTAAAGACAGGGAGATAAGCCTACGTTATCTGGGTGGTCCCAATGTAATCCATGTATGTGTGTACTCAGTCATGTCTGACCCTTTGTGACCCCATAGACTGTAACCCCCCAGGCTTCTCTGTCCACAGGATTCTCCAGGCAAGAATACTGGGGTGGGTTGCCTTTTCCTAGTCCAAGGCATCTTTCCTTCCCAAGGATAGAACTCTCTTATATCTCCTGCATTGGCAGGCAGATACTTTTACCACAGCACCACCACCCATGTAATCAGTGGAGTCCTTAAAAGATGGACGAGGGAAGGGGAAGGGGTAGAGGAAAAGACACAAATGTGGAAACAGAGGCACTCAAGATGGCAAGAGGGACTCTAAGAGAATTGCAGACAGCAGGTAGACACTGCAAATTGTGGGAAAACATCTCCCTCAGAGCCTCCTCCTAGCAACAGCTTGGTTTTTATCCCTTCATTTTTGAAATCCTCTTTGGACTTCTGAATTCCAGAACTGTAACAACCCCCTGAATTTGTGGTAATTTATTCCAGCATGCATAAGAAACAAATTCAACCTCCATTCTCCCTGAACTCCCTCCTGTCAGGGTTTCCTCTTCACAATCAGAGAGAAAATACTCCTTTCCAGGGATTCAACATCTCTGTGACCATCCTTTCAGCATTCCTTGACATCAAGGTTTCCAGATACTTTTAACGTGGTTTCATTGTCAGTTCGTGTTCACTGAAACTCTGTTTATTCTATGTAATATCTTGTAACTGCATTTCTAAAACGTGTTCTTTGAGAAAATATCAGGGTGTTATTTCTGCCAGACACTGGCCTTGAGCCTGATGATATAACAACCCCCCACCATGAAAACTTATTAATATCAATTCTTAACTTTTCAGGACACAAGGAATTTAAAGTGAACACTGGTGTGTGGTAGGTAGGACTTATCAACAGAGGCTTGATTATTATCCATGCTTTTACTCAAAACAAGAGTGAGATAGGAAAGTTTTCATTTGAGGGTCATTGATCCCTGAGTTCAACCCCTGGGGTCTTGACACTATGGGGTCTCTGGTTCTATTTTCCTCTTAATCTATATTTTGCCTCTTATACTTGTGCTCTTCAAGAGAGGCTCCAGGCCACCAGGGATCCAAAGGATATTTTGAAGGAAAACACCAGCTCCAGTGTTAGGTTATGTTTGTGGAATGCAGCTATTTTGTCATTTCTGGCATCTGGTTGTTTCCCTAACATTACCATTGCTCTGTTTTGCCTTGAAAACAGCTTTGTTTAAAGTATTATGTCCATCACTTAGAAGGATCTTCCCTGGGAGGATTTTCTCTGTACATCTAGTGTGCCATCTCCTGGAAACAGAAAACTCCTATTTTTTTAACATGTATACTCTTGGCTGGAGATAACCATCTGCTTAGATTGTCTTCCTATTGCATTTGTTGATCCTCATCCATTTCCTCTGTGAACTTCTCTATCTTTCCTATCATCTGAAGTTGGAATAAACTAGAACTCAATACCAAGGCATCTATTTTTTTCTCTGAATACATCCATTCTTTTTCTCTTATGTAGCATTAAACAATCCTATAAATATTATATTGATAACCCTGAAGTCTCTAGTCCAGAGATTGTCACCAAGTTCTTAATTCTAATATACCTATTCAACAAATATACTTGGATAATGGATAGAAATCTCAAAATTAGTATGTCTAAAATAAAATCACAATTCCCCTCCCAAAACGATCTTCACCGATGCTCAGTTTACCTTCTCAAGAGTTTTGCCTCCATCCTCTCTTTTGCCCAGGGAAATACACATTATTGACTCTTCTCTTTCCCTCCTGTTACCCATAACATTTATTATCAACGTTTCCCATTTGGCCACTCTTCAGCACCTTACACAGCCCCCTCTTCCCCAGTTCAACGACTGTTTCCATTCATTTGGTTTAATGTAATATCTTGTTTCATTTCCCTGGGCCAACACTGTTGCTCAGAGCTTGACTGCATAGCTATCCCACAAGCAAGTTAACATAAATGTTCAATTTGAGATTTTTTATTTTAATTTAAGACTTAAATGTTATCATGGCACTCCTCCACATGCCCCAATTTTTCCAATAGCTTTTATCACAGAGTAGAACCCAAGTATTCACAAGTCCTGGAGGATACTTAACTAAACCTATCTTCAATCACTACTCTCTCCTCACTCAGCTCTAGCCACACTTAATTTTCAGTTTTCCTTCAAACATGACATGTTCTTACCCTCTGAGAGATTTTTCTTCCTGGGTTTTCTCTCTAGGATGCTCACCTCCTTTATTGGCCATATCTCATCTACTTACCATCTTCCTGTGCTTCCTCAAATATCCTTTCTCCAGAGAAGTTTTCCTGGTGGAATTGTTTAAAATGGTATCCCTTGCCATCTGCTTCTAACCCACATCCTAGTCCATCATAGAGTTTATCTATGCATGAAATTGTACTGCTTATTTTCAGCTAGGATTTCAGCTCCATGAGGACACAGTTTGTCTTGCTTGTCACTCTGTCCCTAGAAGGTAGAGCCATACCTACCATTACGAGATTGCTCAACAATTATTTTGAATGAATAAATTAATCAGTAAATAAATAGATTAGCAGTTAAATGATTCTGGTTCATTACCAGAGATTAGAAACAATGTTTTATGATCAGAAGTAGCTTGTCTGATTAATTGGAATCTGACAGAAGCTTAGTATATTTTACATAATGGGCATCAAAAGATTTAACAAAAATAATTTAGACCTGCCTCAAGTAGGGTCCCAATTTGTTAGGCAATCTGTAGGGGAAATAAATANATTCCAAATATTTTACTGCAAAAATGCAAATTTTTGCTTGCTAAAATATATTGCAATAAGAATGCTATAAGACACAAAAAGTTGAATCAAAATATTTTAGAAGGTACATTTTGCAGGACTTCAGATATGCATATAAGAGAGCAATGAGATAAATGAAGGTGTAGAGTCTAGTCTTTCAAAAACCAGTCACCTTTTAAATCGAACATTTTTTGTGCATACAAACTTATCTTTATTTCTTATTGTCTTTTTTATCCTGTACTTTTTAAATTCAGGCAATACATTCTTCTGGTCATGCCAAAATTCCTTGACTGGCTTCTACACTCTCTATTCTTCAGTATAATTACCACCAAATCCCTGACTCTTGGCTCTATATTTCATCTTTGAAAAGACATTTGGAATTTGAAAGGTCTTAAGATTTTTCTTGTTCTTGGTTTCCTGACAATAACTTTATTTTGAGCAATTCTGTTATCTCTTTACATTTTAAGCTAACTTCAATAATACATCAAATTTTACTAATAATCTTGCTTCTTTTTTCATTGAAACAATAGAAGCAATCAGATCATATCTGTATCTTATCTTATCAGCACCAAATAGACTGTGATAACCAAACTTTCCTCTGATACCTGTTCTTTATGAATTGTCCCATTCCAGTTCATGCCATTCTCTGACTCTTACATTGTCTCCCACCTCCTCTTATCTACTTAAGGATGGTATTCCTGCAGATATGTCTCTCACCTGCATCATCCTTTCACTCTCAAATTGATAATTATAATCAGCATATAAATCAGATTTTATTTTCTGGGGCTCCAAAATCACTGCAGATGGTGACTGCAGCCATGAAATCAAAAGACATTTGCTCCTTGGAAGAAAAGCTATGACTAACTTAGACAGCATATTAAAAAGCAGAGACATCATTTTTCTGCAAAAAGTCTGTATAGTCAAAGTTGTGGTTTTTCCAGTAGTCATGTGTGGATATAAGAGTTGGACTGTAAAGAATGCTGACCACTGAAGAATTGCTGCTTTTGAACTGTGGTGTTGGAGAAGACTATTGAGAGTCCCTTGGACTGCAAGGAGATCCAACTAGTCCATCCTAAAGGAAATCAGTCCTGAATATTCATTGTAAGGACTGATGCTGAAGCTGAAACTCCAATACTTTGGCCACCTGATGCAAAGAAGTGACTCATTGGAAAAGCCCTGATGCTGGAAAAGATTGAAGGCAGGAGGAGAAGGGGACAACAGAGGATGAGATGACTGGACAGCATCATCGATTCATCCAAGAAGAGTTTGAGTAATCTCTGAGAGTTAGTGATGGACAGGGAAGCCTGTCATGCTGTAGTCCATGGAGTCACAAAAAGTCAGACCCGACTGAGTGACTGAACTGATATAGATCTGATTTAAAGATAATCATTCCTAAATATACCAATTAAAAATATACTAAGAACTAAAATATGACTCTTGTTTTTAAAAATATATACAAAAAAACATTTCTTTGATTTTTCAGCTTCTGCCTCCATTACCTATAGAAGACAGAATAATCATCTCCCACAAATGTCCATGCCCTAAACCTTGGAACCTGTAGATATGTTTTCTTATTTGGAAAAAGGGAATATTACAGAGGTGATTAGATTAAGTAAAGACAGGGAGATAAGCCTACGTTATCTGGGTGATCCCAATGTAATCCATGTATGTGTGTACTCAGTCATGTCTGACCCTTTGTGACCCCATAGACTGTAACCCCCCAGGCTTCTCTGTCCACAGGATTCTCCAGGCAAGAATACTGGGGTGGGTTGCCTTTTCCTAGTCCAAGGCATCTTTCCTTCCCAAGGATAGAACTCTCTTATATCTCCTGCATTGGCAGGCAGATACTTTTACCACAGCACCACCACCCATGTAATCAGTGGAGTCCTTAAAATATGGACGAGGGAAGGGGAAGGGGTAGAGGAAAAGACACAAATGTGGAAACAGAGGCACTCAAGATGGCAAGAGGGACTCTAAGAGAATTGCAGACAGCAGGTAGACACTGCAAATGGTGGGAAAACATCTTCTCCCTCAGAGCCTCCTCCTAGCAACAGCTTGGTTTTTATCCCTTCATTTTTGAAATCCTCTTTGGACTTCTGAATTCCAGAACTGTAACAACCCCCTGAATTTGTGGTAATTTATTCCAGCATACATAAGAAACAAATTCAACCTCCATTCTCCCTGAACTCACTCCTGTCAGGGTTTCCTCTTCACAATCAGAGAGAAAATACTCCTTTCCAGGGATTCAACATCTCTGTGACCAGCCTTTCAACATTCCTTGACATCAAGGTTTCCAGATACTTTTAACGTGGTTTCATTGTCAGTTCGTGTTCACTGAAACTCTGTTTATTCTATGTAATATCTTGTAACTGCATTTCTAAAACTGTTCTTTGAGAAAATATCAGGGTGTTATTTCTGCCAGACACTGGCCTTGAGCCTGATGATATAACAACCCCCCACCATGAAAACTTATTAATATCAATTCTTAACTTTTCAGGACACAAGGAATTTAAAGTGAACACTGGTGTGTGGTAGGTAGGACTTATCAACAGAGGCTCGATTATTATCCATGCTTTTACTCAAAACAAGAGTGAGATAGGAAAGTTTTCATTTGAGGGTCATTGATCCCTGAGTTCAACCCCTGGGGTCTTGACACTATGGGGTCTCTGGTTCTATTTTCCTCTTAATCTATATTTTGCCTCTTATACTTGTGCTCTTCAAGAGAGGCTCCAGGCCACCAGGGATCCAAAGGATATTTTGAAGGAAAACACCAGCTCCAGTGTTAGGTTATGTTTGTGGAATGCAGCTATTTTGTCATTTCTGGCATCTGGTTGTTTCCCTAACATTACCATTGCTCTGTTTTGCCTTGAAAACAGCTTTGTTTAAAGTATTATGTCCATCACTTAGAAGGATCTTCCCTGGGAGGATTTTCTCTGTACATCTAGTGTGCCATCTCCTGGAAACAGAAAACTCCTATTTTTTTAACATGTATACTCTTGGCTGGAGATAACCATCTGCTTAGATTGTCTTCCTATTGCATTTGTTGATCCTCATCCATTTCCTCTGTGAACTTCTCTATCTTTCCTATCATCTGAAGTTGGAATAAACTAGAACTCAATACCAAGGCATCTATTTTTTTCTCTGAATACATCCATTCTTTTTCTCTTATGTAGCATTAAACAATCCTATAAATATTATATTGATAACCCTGAAGTCTCTAGTCCAGAGATTGTCACCAAGTTCTTAATTCTAATATACCTATTCAACAAATATACTTGGATAATGGATAGAAATCTCAAAATTAGTATGTCTAAAATAAAATCACAATTCCCCTCCCAAAACGATCTTCACCGATGCTCAGTTTACCTTCTCAAGAGTTTTGCCTCCATCCTCTCTTTTGCCCAGGGAAATACACATTATTGACTCTTCTCTTTCCCTCCTGTTACCCATAACATTTATTATCAACGTTTCCCATTTGGCCACTCTTCAGCACCTTACACAGCCCCCTCTTCCCCAGTTCAACGACTGTTTCCATTCATTTGGTTTAATGTAATATCTTGTTTCATTTCCCTGGGCCAACACTGTTGCTCAGAGCTTGACTGCATAGCTATCCCACAAGCAAGTTAACATAAATGTTCAATTTGAGATTTTTTATTTTAATTTAAGACTTAAATGTTATCATGGCACTCCTCCACATGCCCCAATTTTTCCAATAGCTTTTATCACAGAGTAGAACCCAAGTATTCACAAGTCCTGGAGGATACTTAACTAAACCTATCTTCAATCACTACTCTCTCCTCACTCAGCTCTAGCCACACTTAATTTTCAGTTTTCCTTCAAACATGACATGTTCTTACCCTCTGAGAGATTTTTCTTCCTGGGTTTTCTCTCTAGGATGCTCACCTCCTTTATTGGCCATATCTCATCTACTTACCATCTTCCTGTGCTTCCTCAAATATCCTTTCTCCAGAGAAGTTTTCCTGGTGGAATTGTTTAAAATGGTATCCCTTGCCATCTGCTTCTAACCCACATCCTAGTCCATCATAGAGTTTATCTATGCATGAAATTGTACTGCTTATTTTCAGCTAGGATTTCAGCTCCATGAGGACACAGTTTGTCTTGCTTGTCACTCTGTCCCTAGAAGGTAGAGCCATACCTACCATTACGAGATTGCTCAACAATTATTTTGAATGAATAAATTAATCAGTAAATAAATAGATTAGCAGTTAAATGATTCTGGTTCATTACCAGAGATTAGAAACAATGTTTTATGATCAGAAGTAGCTTGTCTGATTAATTGGAATCTGACAGAAGCTTAGTATATTTTACATAATGGGCATCAAAAGATTTAACAAAAATAATTTAGACCTGCCTCAAGTAGGGTCCCAATTTGTTAGGCAATCTGTAGGGGAAATAAATACAATGATAACATTTATGGTCTCTCTAGGAAAGTGGTTTGCTCTCCTTAAATTCTTGTGAAACTGTAATGGGACTAATTCCCATGAAGTCTCTTAATGTATTGAGATAATTACTTAGGATATCAAAATTGAATCCTCTTAAGTGATTTTTTCAACACTGAATGAAGAAAGAAAAGCCTTTGTGAATAACATCTTATGGTGGAGATCTGCCCAGTGAGAGTGTGTGGGTGAGTTGAGATGGATTATGCAGCACTGAAGATTCCCTTTTTAACTCAGCAGCAGCATCCACCCTCAATATGTCAGCTCACTCTCCTTTATGTCTCTATGTGTGTGTTTTACTTATCCAAAAAGTCTTGGACAGTTTTTCTCTTAATCAGTTTCTCACCCTTCCTCTCAGTCTTTTTCTCAATTCCTTTCTCTCTCAGCCTCTTTCTTTCTTTCCTTTCCATTCCTCCTTTCTATAATGGTATTTAGGTGCTGTTTCACTACCTGTCCCATTCCATATTCTACTGTACTTCAGTGATTTTAATGACTGAGGCAGTCTCTTATATGAATTTCAAGTTTAGAGACCAGAGCATCTGTCATGCTACAACAATATTAGAAAGTTCCTCCAAAGAAGTAAATGCCACATTCTTCCAGGGGGGTTTGTAAAGTCAAGTCCATGTCGGAGTTTTGGCTCAGGGATGAAAAGGAGACTTCTCTGAGAAACCAAAAAGTAAAGCAATGAAACAGAACATATGTAGATGAAGAAGGAAATGCTTAATCCAATTAGAGATTGCTGCTGCTGCTGCTGCTGCTGCTAAGTCACTTCAGTCGTGTCCAACTCTGTGTGACCCCATAGATGGCAGCCCACCAGGCTCCCCCGTCCCTGGGATTTTCCAGGCAAGAACACTGGAGTGGGTTGCCATTGCCTTCTCCAATGCATGAAAGTGAAAAGTGAAAGTGAAGTCCCTCAGTTGTGTCCAACTCTTAGTGACCCCATGGACTGCAGCCCATCAGGCTCCTCCATCAATGGGATTTTCCTGGCAAGAGTACTGGAGTGGGATAAGGACATTTTGAACATAACTTCTGAATCTAGAATAAAAACCTGCTTAAATTTAAAACTTCAAAATTTGTGACAGATTATCAGCACATTCTGCTACATTAAAGCACATTTTGGTACTAAAAGAATGGAATTTGCAGGAGAGCAAAAAGATTATGTTTAACCTCAAGGAATTAGAGTAATTTGGAGCAGCAAATATTGATAGATATTTAGGTGGACAAGAATTTTATAGCAGGTAGCATTCTAAAAAGAAGGAAGGCATATTCTATTGACCATTACTCATCAAAATATCATTGTCAACAATATGAATAATAAAATAAAGTAGCTTTAAGACACTATTTGAGTTTGAGGTTTTTTTTTTTTTTTTTCCCCTCCTCATCATGCTGGCATAATCCTTCCTTTCAGGGGGTTGGGCTGAATCCATCATGGGGATGGAAGCCAATCTTCAAGGGCACTTCAACTGCATGACTTCCAGAAAGAACCTCATAATTAGCCTAATGCCATGTATCCTGAACCTATTCAATAGCATGGTATAATGAAAATTGCAGTATAAGTCAGAAGATACGTGTTGGGCCCCTAACTGTGTAACACTGACTCACACTGTAGTGTTAGATAAGTCACAACTGAAAGGGTTAACATATTTGTACATTCAGCTTATTTACAAAAAAGTTTCAACAGTAATTTCATATAAGTGAAACTGTTTATTATATCTAAATTATTATTAAAACACAAAGTACTCTGCTGATAGTACTCCTAAACAGCCACCATGCCATTAAGGGAAGTTTGATACGTTGTTCAAACTCTTTGTATCCAAACAAATATAAGTTCTTCCTTCCCATAAAATCGGTATTATATATATGCTTTCTGCTGTTAAATAATGATAAATATTTAACTGAAGTTACTTACCAAAAAAGTTTATTCTTTTAAAAATTCTCTCTAGTAACACATTGCTGGCTGTTTAATTAGCAGTTTTTAAGTGTACTTTTAATAGCAAGGGAAAAAATCTTGAATGGAGTTTGTCACACCCACTGTCTGTCTCATTATATGAAAGAACATGCTCTTTGCTTAAGTGTGAGAAACACACTCATTTCTTAGATGTAATGAAAACTAAGGGAGATCTGTTCATCTGGAAACCCATGTATCAAATGAAGAGACCTGCCCACTGGGTGATGGACCATAAAGCCTTTCCCACATCCAGCGCTCCCTGGCCTTCCTCTTGACCAGTGGTGGAACGGGCAGGGGTCTCCTGACTCAGATGGCTGTGTGCTTTCTAGGTTGCCTCAGTTACATCCCACTCTTTGCGACCCCATGGACTGTAGCCCACCAGACTCCTCCATCCATGGAAATATCCAGGCAAGAATACTGGAGTGGGTTGTCATTTCCTCCTTCAGGGGGCATGCATTGGCAGGCCAGTTCTTTAACATTAGCACAGCTTGGAAAACCCACCTCACAGATATATCTAGAGGACAAGAAAGGTTTAAACAAGGTTTCAGAGCCCCATCAGATTCCCCTTTCTACTGGGTGTATGATGAAGATTTCTATAAGACATAAAGATTTTCTTTCAGTCATTTCCTATTTATTTTCAGTTGTTTCCTACAGTGGGCCTTAGGAAGCACCACTATGAACAAAGCTAGTGGAGGTGATGGAATTCCAGATAAGCTATTTCAAATCTTAAAAGATGATGCTGTGAAAGTGCTGCACTCAATATGCCAGCAAATTTGGAAAACTCAGCAGTGGCCACAGGACTGGAAAAGGTCAGTTTTCATTCCAATCCCAAAGAAAGGCAATGCCAAAGAATGTTTAATGTATTGCACAGTTGCACTCATCTCACATGCTCGTAAAGTAATGCTCAAAATTCTCCAAGCCAGGCTTCAGCAATACATGAACCGTGAACTTCCAGATGTTCAAGCTGGTTTTAGAAAAGTCAGAGGAACCAGAGATCAAATTGCCAACATCCACTGAATCATCAAAAAGCAAAAGAGTTCCAGAAAAACATCTGCTTCTGCTTTATTGACTATGCCAAATCCTTTGACTGTGTGGATCACAAGAAACTGGAAAATTCTGAAAGAAATGGGAATACCAGACCACCTGACATGCTTACTGAAAAATCTATGTGCAGATCAGGAAGCAACAGTTAGAAGTGAACATGGGTAAACAGACTGGTTCCAAAGAGGAAAAGGAGTACGTCAAGGCTGCATATTGTCACTCTGCTTATTTAACTTGTATGCAGAGTACATCATAAAAAATGCTGGACTGGAAGAAGCACAAACTGGAATCAAGATTGCCAGGAGAAATATCAATAACCTCAGATATGCAGATCACATCACCCTTATGGCAGAATGAAGAACTAAAGAGCCTCTTGATGAAAGTGAAAGGGGAGAGTGAAAGTGATCTTATTCAGAAAAATAAGATCATGGCATCTGGTCCCATCACTTCATGGGAAATAGATGGGGAAACAGTGAAAACAATGACAAACTTTATTTCTTGAGCTCCCAAATCACTGCAGATGGTGACTGCAGCCTTGAAATTAAAAAATGCTTGCTGCTTGGAAGGAAAGTTATGACCAACCTAGACAGCATACTAAAAAGCAGAGACCTTACTTTGCCAACAAAGGTCTGTCTAGACAAAGCTATGATTTTTCCAGTGGTCATGTATGGATGTGAGAGTTGGACCATAAAGAAAACTGAGTGCCGAAGAATTGATGCTTTTGAACTGTGGTGTTGGAGAAGACTCTTGAGAGTCCCTTGGACTGGAAGGAGATCCAACCAATCCATCCAAAAGGAAATCAGTCCTGAATATTCATTGGAAGGATTGATGCTGAAGCTGAAACGCCAGTGTTTTGTCTACCTGATGTGAAGAACTGAGTCATTTGAAAAGACCCTGATGCTGCGAAAGATTGAAGGAGGGAGGAGAAGGGGATAACAGAGGATGAGATGGCTAGATGGTATCACTGACTCAATGGACATGAGTTTGAGTAAGCTCCAGGAGTTAGTGATGGACCAGGAGTCCTGGCGTGCTGCAGTCCATGAGGTTGCAAAGAGTCATACATGACTGAGCAACTGAACTGAACTGATCTGAACTTTAAAGTCTACATTGGGAAAAAAATTAACTATATAGGAAAAACATGAAAAAGGAGCTGAAAGAAGAAAGTGATTTATTTAAAATAGAGGTAGCAGAGTGTTGTATACAATGAAGGAAAAAATATGAAAAACTAATGACTCTGGATAATAATTATTTCAGTGGGAATTTATATACAGGTGAAAATCATAAGCAATGAGCAACCATGACTTAGATGAAAACAAGAATTATGGAATGAGGGTACAGATGATAAGCTGACAGCAGTTATAAATAATCAAAAATCTTGAGGAAAAGAAAAACTAGTCACAAGAATATAATCCAAGAATAATCTTAGTAGACCTTAGATAATTATGTCAATTGACTAGGACTTTGGGGTGCTTTCTTGTGCTTTTGGGGGAGAAAAATGGCTAGGGAATATACTTGGAAAAACAAGTAAACAAACCAATAAAAAATGAAATGAGACTCTGGATTCAGGGTAAACCTATCTTCAAAACCTAACTGAAACTTACTGTTTGTTTATTTGATTTTAAGTGGTAAAATCACTGCTTAAATCTCCAGTAAAATTACTGCTTAGCTTGTGACATAACTCTCATGGTTATTTTCAGTGTTAAATCAAAAACTTAACACTAAATATCAAAATCCAAAGGTGTTCCTAAACTCAGGGACAATTAAAACTAAATCACACCTGACCTGTTGTCTCTCTTAAAATGCATTCTTTAAGTTTTATTAATTTTGGATTCTTTCTTATTTAGTGCCTAGATCACAGAAAATATTTACCAATGAATTTTTTATTAATGAAAAAACTTAGAAATATTTGTATGCATACTGGGTACAAACTTGGTTCAAACGTCAATGATATTTTAGTATTTAACTTTTTAATTTTATAATGGCAAAAAAGGTATTCATACTCCATATTTTCAAAGATAGTTTCAGAATTGTTGAAATACCTTCATTTTTGTTGATGCAAAGGGTAACAACAATGCATTTTTTTAAAATCTAGGTATTGAAAGAGAAGATTAACAAGTGTGTTTTATGTGAAGATGGTAACTTTTCCTTAGTTGATAAATTTTTGCTGATTTTCTTAAAAGTTTCTAAGCAGCATACCCTTTAGCAAAGATAATTTCAATAATGTCACACACAGTAATAATTGCCCTGCATCTCATAATATTTGTTCTATTCTTTTTTATCTGTAGATATCATAAAACTTTATCTTTACCCTAGCAATGATCTCTTTTCACCCCTTGACATATCTAACAAGGCTGATCACTCTTTATCTTTCAGGCAACTATGAGAAACATATATATATATATGCATAGACACACACACACATACATATGCATACAGCAAGAGAGAGAGAGATTTAAAAGGAATTAAAAATTCAAAGCTTATTTTCTTGTTGATTTTCTGTTGTCAGTAAAATTGACACACGTTAAAAGAGATGACTTGGAGTCCCACACTAAGATACACACATCTGAAGTGCTGCAGGATTATTTCGAACAATTGCTTTTGGCATTGAGCTAAATTTAATGTTTTTCTTTAAACCTCTATCTGTACCACTTTAAGTGACAATATTCACCTGGAGTAACATCTAACTTGTATTAAAATCTCCCTTTGAAAATGCATAAGTATAGCCCCAAATGCCAATTCATTTTAAAATGCACTCACATTCCAGGAGTGGTATCTAATAATTACTTTTGCCATACCATAAGTGATGGTGTATTTTTATAGAATTCTTTGTTGTTTGAAAAATAATCACAGCAAAAGCAAAAATGAAGTCTTTTAAATTATAAAATTGTCCCTTTTCATTAAATAAATAAACATTTGTCTATTTTCTAGAACAAGGGTCTGCAAATTATGACCCATGGTTCAAAGTTGGCCTGTGGACTCTACTTTTATTGTACCTTTGATTAAGTAGGAATAGTTTTCATATATTTAACAGTTGTAAAATAAAGTCAAAGAAGAATGTGTGACAGGATTATATATGGCCTCCAAAACCTAAAATATTTACTATGTCACCCTGTAAAGTAAAAAAAAAAATGTAGACTCTTATTCCAGAGTAATTCTCTAAGAGTATGTTTTAACAAAATATTACAAAAGAACAGAAAGGAAATTGTCTGCCTTTTTCCTGTGACATTTCAGTGATTCTATATAACTATAATAGATGCAATTTCTTCCCATTAACACATTGATCTGTCAAATTACCATGATTTATAAAATTAGAGGCTTTTAACTTAATATTTTTATAGCTATTTCTCTCACTTTGGACCTAATTTTCTAGGTACACTTTGTTTTAAGTGTGCAAAATGAATGTTGACTTTATGTCTGTGCTGGTACTAATGTATACATTTTAAAAGGCTGAATTTAAGCCATAATTCTTCCATGGGGACTCTAAATAGACACACCAGTCTTCTGATAGATCTGGGGAAATGCTGAATTTTTATTTATGTCTTCAGGTGACAAGCTATGATGGATGGCCTGACAAGGTCTCATAGTATAGCTTTGCTCTGCCTGGGAAATGATCATGGTGTGGGCCTGCCAGTTTAGTTATCAACAGCCAACAGCCTTAAGGAAGCAGTTTAAAAATAATTTGTTTGCACTTCTAACAAGTAGATTCTATTGTGTATTTTATTCAACTAAGCGTAATTTTTCACAAGTTGTTAAAGCCCTTTTGTCACCAAGAAAGATCTCTTTTCCTGGTATAAATAATCCAAATAAGTATCTTGAAAATTGTATTACTCCATCTTTTAAAAATCAAAGTAAACATTTCACTAAATATTGCTAAACTAATTAGCATGGCACTCTTTTTTGTTATTCTGCCATCAAATCCATCTTAAGTAATGTTTTCTTTTTCCCTTTATCACAGAAATTGCTCATTTAAAGATGAATTATTTCTCCCTCTTATCACAAGGTGAAGGCTGTCATCCTGCACTGTTGTCAGGGAATGCATATTTCCAAAAGGAAGGTGTCTAATTTTAGCTGTCATAGCTAAAAACGATGTTACTGTTAGTTGTCAGGGAAGTGTTCATTAAAGAGTCTGTTTTCTCTTTGATGCAAGTAATTCAGATCAACTTTTCAAGGCCCTTAAAATTGCCATAAATATTCTTCCAATTTTCACCTCATTCTTGTTGTTCTCTTATCAATGTCATTTGTCATGAATGTAATACAAACAATAAAATCATTTTTCATGTTTACTTTTTCAAGATATATTACTACTTAAGTCAATTACTCTTTAAACCCATGTGTAACAACTTATTATCTATAATGACAAATCTAAAACTGAAATCTTATTTTCCATTTTTGTGCTATTAAAATTCTATGTATTTTAGCAAGACTTTCCTAACACAAAAGCATCTAGACTTCAATATACTTAAGTCTTACTGAAGGTAAACTTCTGCTTCATTTCTGTTAGGGATATAAAGAAAAAGACATTTGGGAATAATTTGGTGCTTCCCTTAATGATATTTCAACATCCTATATATCAGTTTAATATGGTAATCAAATGATTGTAGCTTTTAATTTTGCCCTTAGGAATCTCAGTTATTGGGTTAAATTTGTAAATCATATCTACTCTGCTCATAAAATATGAATTTATAATAAAATTTTATGTAAACACCCTATATAAAGCAAGAAGAAAACCCAACTGAAAAAAGATTTCATGAAGACAGAAAAAAATATCTGAAAAATTTGGACGTAACCTTCAAAATTTAGCAAACAAAACTAATACCAAGTTTAGGACCAACATGAGCAGCTCTATCTTTTGCGCTTTAATGGAGTCTGCTAGTAATAAATTTCTGAAGAATGAACTCTTTGCTCACTGGGTTTCAAATGACATTTAGCTGTTCCAGAGGTTCCTAGTGCTGCCAGCTCCATGCACCTGGGGGCTTATTTCCCTGGGTGATGGGTTCCACAGGAGATGGTTTTGATCTGAAAATGACTGTCGCCTTTTGTAGAGNTTTGCTCACTGGGTTTCAAATGACATTTAGCTGTTCCGGAGGTTCCTAGTGCTGCCAGCTCCACACACCTGGGGGCTTATTTCCCTGGGTGATGGGTTCCACAGGAGATGATTTTGATCTGAAAATGACTGTCGCCTTTTGTAGAGAACCACTTGGTAAGTGCAGAACTGCAGAGTTGAGAAGGCAGAATGGACTCATTTGATTGTGCCTCCTGACATACCCTGGCCTCTGTGCCTCAGTGGCAGCAAACATGCTTTGTCATGCACAGGAGAAGAGCTGCCCTGTTACAATTCACTGCGCAGGCTCACAGGAAACTGGGCTTGCAATGCTTCACATTTTCTGCACCCGCATCTTCCTTACTGTCTACCCATGTATATTGCAATCTATTTGCCACAAAGAGTCTCTACATATTTTACCATAGATTTCTCTATTAGCTCAAGCTAAGTTGTTAAACATTTAAAACTGATACCAGTTTCTGACACATCCAAGTCTATTGAAAAGAACAAAGGTATCCAAAAAAGCGTTTTTAATAATGGAAAAGTATATTATTAGCTAGATGATAAAATGTTCTTTATCTTGCATAAACTACTAGAACACATCCAGAACTAGAAACAGCCCTTCTACCAGACAGTAGTACATGGATGGTAGCACAATTTCATAGCAAAAAGATAACAGAAGATAATATGAAGGTGCAAATGTGCTTCAGCTTTGTCTAGACAGTATCAGAGGCAAGAAAGGCTAGTGGGTCCTTAGAGAGTTCACTTGAAGACAAGCAAACACAATGTGGGTTTCATAACAGAAAATAAGCTTGCCATCCTGGAGAAAAAAGTGAAAGTCACTCAGTGATGTCCAGCTGTTTGCGACCCTCATAGACTGTAGCCTGCCAGAGTCCTCTGTCCGTGAGATTTCCCAGGCAAGAATGCTGGAGTAGGTTGCCATTTCCTCCTCCAGGGGGATCTTCCCAACCCAGGGATTGAACCCAAGTCTCTTGTGTCTCCAGCATTGACAGGCAGATTCTTTAACAATGTGCCACCTGAGAAGCCCAAATGAAAAGAATACAGATGAGAAAAACCTAGTGTTCCTTTATCAAAACACTATACATGAAGCTGATTAAATAGAACATGCTCATAATACTTAGTGTGCCATAGAAAGCATAGGAGTCAAAGAATGATGGAGGCCACAAAGGAGACAGTAAATAATTCTCTGATAAGTAAAGAGAAGCTAAAGAGAATTAGAAAGAAAAGCAGGTGATCCCAGCAAGTAAACTAAAAATGCTTTCCCTTGCATGACAGTTGTCTGAGGCTCAACATCAGGGGTTTATCAAACAGAGGGAATATCTAACTGAGAATAATACCTCAGAAGGTTTCACGGAAGGTTAGAAACATACCCATTTTAGGGTTTGCAGAATAAACATCAGATAGGAGTCCTAAGGAAACCCTGATTAGGGACTTCTCACATACAATTCCATCAGAAATTAGGTTATGGTAAGTGAGGGATATGGCAGTTTAGGGGAAAAAATTTGTTTCATTTTTAATCTATACTTCTAATTAAGCAATATTTGAAGCTTTCTTGTTCAGTTGATACTCATTCTGTTTATCTTTTTCTGAATAATAAAATACCCCCAAACACAGTGGGTTATGTTATATATTTATCACTCCATTTTGGTAAATCAGAAATCCAGACATAGTTCAACTTTTCTGGTTTGGAATCTTTCAGGCAGCTACATAAAGCTGATGGCATATCTTGAAGTGTAACAAGCTAGGGCAGCTAGCCAGGCATCTCTTCCTCTTCATGTTGTCTCAAATTACCTTGTGACACTTCTCCACGTGTTTTTCTTTTTGACCTCTTTGTGGGCTTCCTCAGAGCTTTGTGGCCTCAGAAGAGTTGGCCTCCTCACATGGAGGCTGCTGCTAAGTCACTTCAGTCGTGTCAGACTCTGTACGATTCCATAGACGGCAGCCCACCAGGCTCCCCGGTCCCTGGGATTCTCCAGGCAAGAACACTGGAGTGGGTTGCCATTTCCTTCTCCAATGCATGAAAGTGAAAAGTGAAAGTGAAGTCGCTCAGTCGTGTCCTACTCTTAGCGACCCCATGGACTGCAGCCCACCAGGCTCCTCCGTCCATGGGATTTTCCAGGAAAGAGTGCTGGAGTGGGGTGCCATAGGCTTCAAAAAAGCCAGAAGCCCTTTGGCTCAGCAGAAGTGGAGTTACTATGTATAATGTGGTCTCAGAAATCACATAGTATCCCTTTCACACCATTCTACTGGTTACAGTCAAGCCAGAAGCTTTCAATAGTGATGGACTCTTTAGGTCATATTATAGAATGGCTTGTGAGATGGATTTTTCAAACATACTCAACTATGTTGTGGTTATATTCGGAAAATCTATCACACAGGTAAATGAAAACCTCCAGGTATATCACTGTTATCTATATTAATGGCTCCTATAAACTTAAATGCTGTTGTATACATTTCTAGATGCAAAATTTAAGTGATCATAGAGTTGTTGTTACTGTTCAGTCACTCAGTTGTGTCTGACTCTTTGCGACCCCATGGATTGCAGCACATCAGGCTTCCCTGTCCTTTACCACCTCTTGGACTTTGTTTAACCTCATGTCCATTGAGTCAGTGATGCCATCCTACCATCTCGTCTTCTGTCGTCCCCTTCTCCTCTTACTTTCAATATTTCCCTTTACTCTATAAAGGTAATCATAGAGTATTACCTTTCTATTCAAAGGTTGGTTAAGATTCATCTGCTTAATGTTAGATACCCATGTACTAGTGTAAAAATAGGCTTAAAAAGTGAATATCTGATCTTTACCTTTCAGTGTTTCAGGAAAATTTAGAACTTCCTCAAGTCTCCAGGACTCACAGCACAATGTGGGTATTTTACTAAAAATTCTGGGGTTAAGTAGGAGCCTTAGGGCAGAAAAAAATTTTTCATTCTACAAACAAATTTATTCTTGTGATAAATGCATGGAACAAGAAAAGGGGCATAAATCTGGTAGTGGTTTATAAAAATTCAAGTATGTCAATGAGGTAGATACGAGCAATATGTAGGACTAGTATAATACAATCTATTTTAAATGTTGATATACAGTTTTTTAATTTTTCCAAAATGATTTTAGAAAAGAAAGCTGACAATATAGAAAATTTATATCCTAATATAACCATAATCTGTGAATGTGTACAGATTATTGATACAAAATCAAGTTTAAATTAAAACCTACTAATGTTCTTTTTTTATAATTTATAGGTACAGACACACACACATATATATGTGTGTATCTGTGAAAATGTAGATTATTTTAATATACCATTAATATTATTAAAATACTGTTCAAAACAGAGAGTCTTATTAGGATGTATGGAAGGTAAATATGTAAAAAATTTTATCTACTTCAGCACATATATTAATACAACAGATCAGTCATTTTGTTTCTAGATTGTTTTGTTATGAATACTGTTTCAGGTATTTCTGCTATTAATTTAAAACTTATTTAATTAATAAGTATGCTTCTAACCACATTGAACATATAATTGTTAAGAAAAAAAAAAATGAAAAATAACACTGCTTTCTGAAGTGAGGATTTTTGTATTTAAATTCTAATAAAACATTTTTAAAAATTTATTGCTATCTTAGGAATATCTTTTATGTTAGCTCATACTTAAGTGGTCCTAAGCTACTATTTGGTGGTTGGATCTTTGAAGTGTTTTCATAAATCTTGAGATTAACGATGAATGTTGTAATACAGTCTTGTAACATTATATTTCTCATTTACTGTGAAAAATCATTTTCCACTATACTTTCAAAGTCTATTTTTAAGATTCCCATTGTACACATCCACAGAGCTAATCACTTATAACAATGACTGCTCTGAACATTTAACCAACTGACATATTGATGCATCTTAACAAAATAAGAGGGCAAAGTTCCTTGACTTAGAATTATTTAATGATTAACACACACACACATATATCCACATACATATCCCCAGTGAGTTGGGTAAGCTCTAATAAGAGTAAGAATCGTAGTTGTTTTGTTTATCTCTACATGTAAATCCTTTTCACATTCCCTAAAACAAAGAGAGCACTCCAGAATTATTTCTTGAATTAATGACTAGATAAATTAATGACTAGAGAGATTAAAAATCAATTAAGTGTTGAGACTATAGAGCTGGAGATATGATTGCTCTCTTAAGGCTTTTAGTTTATGAAGTTCTATTTTCTTTTTATATTGTTGCATCAAAGCTTTGAAGCTAAAATTTCAGTTCTGTGGTTCAAAATCAAAATCTGGCCATCAATTCTGAAGTGAATATGACTTGGGGAGGGAAAGTAAACAAAGCGTGTTTCTTCTTGATTAAAGATTCTGATGTCTCTATTTCTCACCCTCATCCACCTAGGTGTTACCCATCCCACAAGTGCCTCTCCTATTTCCAGTCTGCTCTGCCCTCATGTTCCACAATTCAGTAAATGGCAGCTTGTCGTTAATGATATCCTTCTTTTTTTTTTTCTCTCTCTCTCTTTCCTTCCTGAAGTCTTCAGATGCTGTCTTTCAATGACAACTTTTCCAGCCACTCTGTATGTTGAATATATGTGTCTTGCTTGATATCTCTTTTCTATAGTTTGCTTTTTCTCTTAGCCTTGGCAAATATTATATTTCACTTACTTGCTTTTTTATTTCATTATGCTGTAATTGAAACCCTAGAAGGTAGGGATTTTTGTCTGTTTTCCTGAATGAATTCCAACATCTAAACAGTGTGGACTGCCAATAAACACTTGACAAACGCATGAATGTTCTAGCACACCGACACCCCTCCAGCTTCCCTGCTTCTTTCATGCCTTCCTTTCACGAGTCTTCCATAGTCTTCTCACTTCCTTAAAATGGA
>SJYW01031990.1:420323-453792 GCA_006410735.1 Raphicerus campestris | reverse complement strand
CTCCAAAATCACTGCAGATGGTGACTGCAGCCATGAAATTAGAAGACGCTTACTGCTTGGAAGAAAAGTTATGACTAACCTAGATAGTATATTCAAAAGCAGAGACATTACTTTGCCAACTAAGGTCCGTCTAGTCAAGGCTATGGTTTTCCCAGTGGTCATGTATGGATGTGAGAGTTGGACTGTGAAGAAGGCTGATTGCCAAAGAATTGATGCTTTTGAACTGTGGTGCTGGAGAAGACTCTTGAGAGTCCCTTAGACTGCATGGAGATCCAACCAGTCCATTCTGAAGGAGATCAGTCCTGGGATTTCTTTGGAAGGAATGATGCTAAAGCTGAAACTCTAGTATTTTGGCCACCTCATGCGAAGAGTTGACTCACTGGAAAAGACTCTGATGCTGGGAGGGGTTGGGGGCAGGAGGAGAAGGGGACAACCAAGGATGAGATGGCTGGATGGCATCATGGACTTGATAGACGTGAGTCTGAGTAAACTCTGAGAGATGGTGATGGGCAGGGAGGCCTGGCGTGCTGCCATTCATGGCGTCGCAAAGAGCCGAACACAACTGAGCAACTGAAGTGAACCGAACTGAACCGACCTCACATCACATTCCAAAAATTAGGATGACTATTTATTGAACATCTACTATGAGTCTGGTACTGTACTTGACACTGCAGATACAACATTGAATAGGAAGAGAAAGAAAAATAAAATTGAAAATTCTGGACTTTATGGAATATTCTAATAAGATGCAGATAATTTAAAACAAAATCCAGTAAAGTCCTTTAAAAGATGATAATTGCTTTGAAAAAAATATAATTAAGGAAGGGGAAATGTTTGTGTTGATGAGTGGTGGTGCATGCGTGCTTAGTAGCTTCAGTTGTGTCCAAGTCTTTGCAGCTCCATGGACCGTAGCTCCTAAGCTTCTCTGTTCATGGGATTGTTCAGACAAGAATATTGAGTGGGTTGCTATACCCTTTTGCAAGAAATCTTCCTGACCCAGAGGTTGAACCTGTGTCACCTGTGTTTCGTGCCTTAGCAGGCTGGTTCTTTATCCCTGAGCCACATGGGAAGCCCAGTGACGGGTGGCGTCATTTTCAATTGTAAGTGGATTTCTCTGGATAGATTTGAAAAGGTGGAATTTGAACAAAAACTTAAAGAAAGGGAGAGAGCAAGTCATGCAGATATCTGAAAGGAAAGTAGTCTAAGCCAAGGAACAACAAACCAAGGCATACAGACCCTATATAGCACCTAACCTTCTGCCTGCTACTCCGTCTACTCCAGCCTATTCTGTAAATGAAGTTTCATTGGAATACAGTTGCATCTATTGTAACATATTACCTATGACTACTTTTAGGAGCAGAGTTGCTACAAAGACCATAATGTCTGCAAACACAGGAAGAAAAAGATTACTATTTGTACCTTACAGAAAAGTTTGGACCTTGGTTTAAAGAAAAGGAAGAGTTGAATTATTGTAAATCAACAATACATCAATTTTAAAAAAAGAGTTTAATTCAAATATCTGAGGCAGGCATATATGTGGTCCACTTGAAACACTCCCAGTGCATTAAAAAGACAAGTATCAGCTACAGCAAAGGAAATAAAGCAGGAGAAATAGACAGTAAGTTCAGAGAGGTTATAAGTGTCTACTTTACTGATTAGTATCAGAATGAGTACTGATACCATGAAAAACATATTTTCTAATTTATTTCACTATATGCTTCAAAAAATACTCATTTATATCTCAACAATATCCAGGTAAATACATGTGTCCAACAATTCATTGAGAAAATGGTTTTATGGAACTACTCTATCCTAGGTAATCTAATCGGTGCTAATCTTTTTTGTCTTTTAGATTGCATGATCTCCAAATGACTCAACCAAAATTTAGTTAGTTTTGACTCTTTCTTTTACATATCAAGCAGACGAGGGTCAAGGAGTTTAATAAATTTATGTGAGGTTCTGTTCAGTTCACTTCAGTTGCTCAGTCATGTCCCACACTTTGGGATCCCATGGACTGCAGGAGGCCAGGCCTCCCTATCCATCACCAACTCCAGACTTACTCAAACTCATGTTCAGTGAGTCTGTGATGCCATCTATCCCCTACATCCCCTTTTCCTCATGCCTTTGATCTCTCCCAGCATCAGGGTCTTTTCAAATGAGTCAGTTCTTTGCATCAGGTGGCCAAAGTATTGGAGTTTCAGCTTCAGTATCAGTCCTCCCATATTCAGGACTGATTTCCTTTAGGACAGACTGGATGGATCTCCTTGCAGTCTAAGGGAATTTCAAGGGTCTTCTCCAACACCACAGTTCAAAACCATCAATTCTTTGGTGCTCAGCTTTCTTTATAGTCCAATACTCACGTCCATACATGACTACTCAAAAAACAATAGCATTGACTAGATGGACCTTTGTTGGCAAAATGATGTCTCTGCTTTTTAATATGCTGTCTAGTTTGGTCATAATTTTTTTTCCAAGGAGCAAGCATCTTTTTCTTTCATGGCTGCAGTCACAATCTACAGTGATTTTGGAGCCCCCCAAAATAAAGTTTCTCAGTGTTCCCATTGTTTCCCCATTTATTTGCCATAAAGTTATGGGACCAGATGCCATGATCTTAGTTTTCTGAATGTTGAGTTTTACAACAACTCTCTCACTCTCCTCTTACACTTTCATCAAGAGGCTCTTTAGTTCTTCTTTTCTTTCTGCCATAAGGGTGGTGTCTTCTACATTTTGGAGGTTATTGATATTTCTCCCAGAAATCTTGATTCCAGCTTTGTGCTTCATCCAGCCTAGCATTTCTCATGATGTACTCTGCAAATAACTGAAAAAAAAAAGTGTGACAATATACAGCCTTGATGTGCTCCTTTCATGATTTGTAATCAGTCTGCTGTTCCATGTTTACTTTTAACTGTTGCTTCCTGACCTGCATACAGATTTCCCAGGAGGCAGATAAGATGATCCCGTATTCCCATCTCTTGAAAAGTTTTTCAGTTTGTTGTATCCACACAGTCCAAGGCTTGCCATAATCAATATAGCAGAAATAGATGTTTTTTCTGAAACTCTGGTGCTTTTTTGATGATCCAGAGAATGTTGGCAATTTAATCTCTGGTTCCTCTGCCTTTTCTAAATCCAGCTTGAACATCTGGAAGTTCTTAGTTCACATACTGTTGAAGCTTCGCATGGAGAATATTGAGCATTACTTTGCTAGCATGTGAGATACGTGAAATTGTGTGGTAGTTTGAGCATTCTTTGACATTGCCTTTCTTTGGGATTGGAATGAAAACTGACCTTTTCCAGTCCTGTGGCTACTGCTGAGTTTTCCAAATTTGCTGGCATATTGAGTACAGCACTTTCACAGCATCATGTTTTAGGATTTGAAACAACTCAACTGGAATTCCATCACCTCCACTAGCTTTGTTCATAGTGATGCTTCCTAAGGCCCACTTGACTTTGCATTCCAGGATATTTGGTTTTAGGTGAGTGATCACACCATTGTGATTATCTGTGTTGTGAAGATTTTTTTTATATATAGTTGTTCTGTTTATTCTTGCCCCCTGTTCATAAGTGCTTCTGTTAGGTCCATATCATTTCTGTCCTTTATTGAGCCCATCTTTGCATGAAATATTCCCTTGGTATTTCTGATTTTCTTGAAGTGATCTCTAGACTTTCGCATTCTGTTGTTTTCCTCTATTTCTTTGTAATGTTCACTGACTATGGCTTTCTTATCTCTCTTTGGTATTCTTTGGAACTCTGCATTCACATGGGTATATCTTTCCTTTTCTCCTTTGCCTTTTGCTTCTCTTCTTTTCTCAGCTATTTTTCAGGCCTCCTCAGACAGCCATTTTGCCATTTTGTGTTTCTTTTTCTTGGGGATGATTTTGATCCCTGCCTCCTGTACAGTGTCATGAACCTCTGTCCATAGTTCTTCAGGCACTCTGTCTATCAGATCTAGTCCCTTAAATATATTTCTCGCTTCCACTGTATTATCATAAAGGATTTGATTTAGGTTATACCTGAATGGTCTAGTGGTTTTCCTTACTTTCTTCAATTGAAGTCCGAATTTGGCAATAACGAATTCATGATCTGAGCCACAGTTAGCTTCTGGTCTTGTTTTTGCTGACTGTAGTGAGCTTCTCTATCTTTGGCTGCAAAGAATATAATCAGTCTGATATTGGTATTGACCACCATGATATTGACATACCATGTGATGTCCATGTGTACAGTCTTCTCTTGTATTTTTGGAAGAAAGTGTTTGCTATGACCAGTGCATTCTCTTTGCAAAAATATATTAGCCTTTGCCCTGTTTCATTCTGTCCTCCAAGGCCAATTTTTCTGTTACTCCAGGTATTTCTTGACTTCTTACTTTTACATTCCAGTCTCCTATAACAAAAAGGACTTTTTTTGTAGGGGGCGTTAGTTCTAGAACATCTGATAGGTCTTCTTAGAACCATTCAAGCTCAGCTTCTTCTAAGAAGCAGAAAAAGAACTGAAGCCAAAGTATTAGTAACTATATTTACAAGTGTCAGCAAAGTTATTTGCATGCATTCAATTAAAAGATACATACATATACATATATCATGCAGTCTCTGAGGCAATTGGCATTACTGTATCAATTCATTACATCTAAATGCTAAATGAAATACCATCTTAATTATTCTTTGCTGTTTTTTGGTCACTAATTCGTGTCCAACACTTTGTGACCCCATGAACTATAGCTCACCAGGCCCCTCTGTCTGACATTTCCCAGGCAAGAATACTGGAGTGGGTTGCCATTTCCTTCTTCTGGCAGTCTTCCCAATACAAGGATCAAACCCACATCTCTTGCATTATAAGCAGACTCTTTACCTCTGAGCCACCAGGGAATCCATTAGAAACTTAATTCACAAAGCACCTGAACATCTATAGTTTCATTAATTTTTAGAAATATGATTCAGATTATTGATTGTGATTTTTAAATTTTAATTATATTCTACTTTAAAAATTAAACACTTCACAAATTTCATTTTTAAATTCTCTGCCCTCATCGACTCAGTAGTTCTCATTAGGAAGGTGACTATGGTTCATTCTATAGCTGATTTAATTAAAAAAGAGAAAATAATATCCATACTAACAATATATGGATTTTTTCATGATCAAATTATAACAAATATTAAAATTTAAGAAAAAAATCTGTATTGACATTGAAAATAGTTATGCCATAATCTCTAAAAGTTCTCAACTGTGGGTAGGATAGTATTGATTTGAAAATCTCATCACCTTCCCTGTGTAGGTTGACTAGTGAGACCCAGCATTGGTAGTCAGCCTGTATGACTGTTGAAACAGGGTCCTCTTGAATTAAATGTTTAGATTTCTTGAGAATCTTGGGGTTTTTGTATACTCATGTTACTGGCTAAATGTGTGGCATCATTTTATTGACTATATGCGACTAATACAGCAATCATGTTAACTTGTTGGGGGGTTAGCATCACCGAAAGAGAGAATTTAACTCAACTTTGATTGGTTGAATTTTAAAATATAAAAAAGAAGAGACAAAATCTCTAAGCACAATTTGACCAAAAGAGTATAATTCCCATGGAAGTATATATGTATACACACACATAAATATGACAAGAATATCTAATATATCTCTATTTTGAAAAAAAAGTTTTTCTGTAATTATATGGACTATCACTTAAAATTTGAAAGTAATTTTGATAATAAACCTGAATGGTGATAAATTATTTGAGAGGAGATTTCTATGTGCAGTATTGCTTTACGTAGACTGGGAAGAAATGCTATAGTATTTACTAATCAATTTTGTGCTTCAGTAAGCTCTGTATTTAAAAATCATATCTACTTTTCTCCCGCAGAAACCTGAGTCCTACTAACAATACCTGGCTTACTTAGCTATTGTGTCTTCCTCTTATGTTTCTGTCCATAGACATATAACACACAGAAAGAACAATGCAATTTTTGTGTCTGTTCCTTCAAATGTTTCTTTTATTCCTTGAGTTTCCTTTTTTTCCCTTTATTCCTTAATGAATGTATCAGAGTAGAATATAATCTGAGTACTATAGAAAACTGTAATGGGGGAGAATTATGTGTTTCCAGATTTGCCACTGAATTCAAGTGTCCAGAATGAAAATAGACCTACAACTGGGTTGTGGTTTTCCACTGTGCTTTCTGTAACATGATTCCAGAGGATGATACAATATATCATGTGAATAAAAATATTTGTGGTTATATAAAGTTGGAATATGTGGATTTAACATACTTAAAGCAGATTTTTAAAATTAGAAGACTTCTTAGAAAAGTCATCTCAAACAGCATATTGAAATGCTTCATACATACATACAGGCATTATTTATCTGCAGAAAAATTTCTAGAAGCTGGTGTACAACACAGAAACATACTTTAAGAAAAAGCACAACTGTATTACCTATGAGAATAAAGTCTATAGGCTGCTTACTTAACTTTCTCACCATTACATAAAAATCCAATTAATAACTTTATCATATACCACACAGATTGTCTCATTCAACCATCCATTTATTTTAGAGATTCCTTACAGTGTTTCTAATATTTTATATTATTTAAACTGTGAACTTTACAAAGAAGCATAATACTAATAAAATGGTACTTTAAAATATTTTAAATAAAAAGAAGATGTGTATAAGAGACAGGANACCGGAACCTGTCAGGTTCCTCTATCCATGGGATTCTCCAGGCAAGAATACTAGACTGGGTTGTCATGCCCTCCTCCAGGGGATCTGGGATGTGGGATGAAACCCACATCTCTTTTGTCTCCTGAACCAGCAAGTGGGTCCCTTACCACTACTGCCACCTAGGAAGCCCTTGCACACTCTGTGTGCTTAGTTGCTCAGTCATTTCCTACTCTTGTGACTCCATAGGCTAGCCTGCTATTACTATATTGCTATTTAATTTGATTCTTTCACAAGAGATTGTTATTGAAAATGGTAGAAGCACTTTAGGCTGAAGGAACAACAAAGGTAACCAAAACAACGGAAATCTTNTTTATAATTATATTCCTTTTGTAGATGAAAAAGCTGAGGCTCAGAGAGTAAGCTTATTTTCCTTTGACATTATACAGACATGTTAGCATTTATCAGCTAAGAACTTTCCCCTTTTCTTCTTACTCTGCTTCTTTTGAGATATATAAACTACATCAGAATTCCTTCATCTATGAGTAAGAGAAAACCAAGGTTAATTATTAACAAAAAGGAGATTTAATAGCCTGAAGTAACTGAGAAGCCAAAAGTGAATGTGGTTTCAGTCATTGATTAAACAAAAAAGTACAATGTTGTATTAGCCAGGTCTCCAGAAAAACAGAACCAACAGGGTGTGTGAAAACTCAAGGAAGAGTTGAACTTCAAATCCAAAAACAGTCTGCTAGCATAATCCCTTCTTGCTCAGGAGTTGTCAGTCTTTATTCTATTAAGGTTTTCAGCTGATTGAATGAGGCTCATCCACGTAATGGAGGGTAATATACTTTACTCAAAGTCGGCTGATTTTGACGTTAGTATATAAATTCACTTTCACAGGAACTTGCATAATAATGCTTGACCAAATATCTGGACAGCATAGCCATGCTAAGTTGACATATAAAGTTAACCACTACATACAATGATCTTGCGTTGTTGTTTTTCATAGCTTTACCTTGCTCTCTCTTTCTAACTCTTTCTATCTCTTTTTATCTCTTTCTGCATCTCTGTCTTAACTGCTCTCTCTCTCTCTCTCTCTCTCTCTCTCTCTCTCTCATTGTCTCTATCTCTTCTAAGGAGCACAAAAATTCTGATCTCTCTCAAGTGAAAATCATATTCTTTTCCGGTTCATTTATCAAATATTCTCAGAATCTTTAAACTGACTTACTCCAACTCCGGGAGAAGGAAATGGCAACCTACTCTAATATTCTTGCCTGGAGAAAGAATCCTGTGGACTGTGGAGCCTGGTGGGGTGCTGTCCATAGGGTTGCACAGAGTCGGACATGACTGAAGTGACTTGACATGCATGAATGCACCGGAGAAGGAAATGGCAACCCACTCCAGTATTCTTGCCTGGAGAATCCCAGAGACAGAGGAGCCTGCTGAGATGCCATCTGTGGGATCGCATAGAGTCAGACAAGACTGAAGAGACTTAGCAGCAGCAGCAGCAGCAGCAGCAGCAGTCCAACTCCTATTACAAATCATTGTGGCTATAACAATGCAAAGTCTGGTGATACCCAGTCTGAACCATATCCCTAACTATAAACATTGTAATCTCTTGCTAGAAAAGGAAAGTATCCAACAAAAAGCCTAGGTTATATCACTCTCATTTTATTAATTATGTAGCTTTTAATTTAAAATAAACCCTTTAATCTAAAATGTTAAGATCACTATTCTTTTTTAAGTTAAACTGGATTTTAGTGAGTAATGATCTTGTCAAGATAGTCTGTTTTAGATGGAATAGATTGACGAGAGGGTTACAATAATAAGCTTTCTCACCTATTCCTTCTTGCAACAGTGATGAAGACTTTTCTTCAAAATGGGAGCAAATAAAACATTTACAATGAATCAAGGAGACAGTAGTTTATGTGTAAGAGTAAAAATTTAAATGAAAAGTATGTGTGTCAGTATTTAAAGCTTATGAACAAGCTTTGATATTAATGGATTTTTATAATTATTCACCCTGCTTTGTCCTCTTTTTTATTTAAAATACTCAATATGAAATTATTTCTGACATGTTTTCCATGCCCTGAAATAAACTGGAAATAAAATGATTCTTAGAGAAAACTGACTTCTAATCTGTGCCAGTAAAATTTAGTTTTTGGTTAGAAAATGATACAATCCTTTTAAGCTGAACATAGCATTCATTTTTCCAATGCATGCAAATATAAACATTCGAAGATATACATAGCTCTAAACTCGTTAGACATTTCTTTTTAATCTTCAGTATTAACTTCTTAATTCCAATTGACATCTTTCCTCTGTACATTTTTGTTACAAGTTTTTCTAATAGCTTCCTTAAAATGAAATTGTTTGTAGCTCAGTAGTGTCTGACTCTTTGCCACCCCTTGGACTGTAGCGCAGGAGACTCCTCTGTCCATGGAATTCTCCAGCAAGAATACTGGAGTGGGTAGCCATTCCCTTCTTCAGGGGATCTTCTCCATACAGAATTAATCCCAGCTCTCCCACATTGCAAGCAGATTCTTTACTGTCTGAGCTACCAGGGAAGAAAAGCCAAATTTTCCTATTTGTCTCTATTCTTCTTTTCAAATACCTTTACTCTAACTACAAAGTATGATCTGAAGACTTAGATGCTATTTTGTCACTTAGTTGTCATATAAAATACTGTATGTTTTCAAGAACCTAGGCTTCCAGTATTAGGATACATGCCTATCTCATCAACAGAATTATATATGGTGGTAAATTGTCTCTATCTAGATAAAATTCATACATTCCTCTTAATCAATCTTAATATTATTTATCAAACTTATAATAACATTCTTCAAATTTCAGAGTGAATAGAGCAAGATGAGCACCTCTAAGTCTAAAATGACAAGGGAATTGTTGGGTGCCACATCATAATTCTTGAATCATGTTGGGAAAGGTCATCAGTATAAATGATGTTCATTTATCTCTAAATCTATTTGAGTTGTTTATATAGCTTTTTTGCAGTGGTATGCATGGAGTATCATATAATTTGACTGTGTTTTGTGATAAACCTTTAAGATGAATTGTAGATTTAAAATGACAATTCATCCTATAATGCATGAACCAAGTAATGTAAGAATGAATCCATAGTGACCACTTAAATTGGAATTCAAGAAAAAGAACACTTCATTTGCTTCATAAAAGCCTGTGAGGCGTTGTTATTGAATAACGTAAGCAGAATGCAGCCATATAAATCTTCTTAATTTACATCTTGGGCTTCATTATGCATATTTGATAGCACTCTGCAGAACTTTAATTTACAGACTTCTGGAATTTTACCAATCCCAAAAGTAGTGCTAAACATGCCTGTTGGAACATTTAACTGAAGTAAGTCACTGGAGATTTCCTCAATAAATGTAGAATTATCAGTTATTTGCATTCCTTGAAGATTTAAAGCAATAATGCCTGTTAACAAGATGATGGCAAATGCTTTTTGAATACAAGTATTTCTCCAACCATAGACTATCATGTACAACTCAGAGTACATATTTTCAGGTGTGCATTGATTCTGAGTTACTGTTCATTTCCACACCTAAATAGATGATACAATTATGATATAGTCACATGTTGAAATATTAATGTTTGCCAATGAAGCAACTTTCTTTAAAGAACCACCTGATATGATCTAGAGACCAAATCTCTAGAGCTGATGTTATTACTTACCATGTACATAATTGATTAGAGTATAGAAAATAAAATGGAAATAACTTCTATGAAACTCTTTTCATTAAATTCAATCATTCCAACTTTCAACACAGTTGAGTTGTCACTGTTTTTCATCTTTTTAGGAAGATTCTGGTTCAAGAATCTTGGCACGAAATATGTGTCTTCAGTTAAGTTCAGTTCAGTCACTCAGTCATGTCTGATTCTTTGAGATCCATGAATCGCAGCACGCCAGGCCTCCTGTCCATCACCAGTTCCTGGAGTTCACTCAAACGTATGTCCTTTGAGCTTGTGATGCCATCCAGCGATCTCATCCTCTGTTGTCCCCTTCTCCTCCTGCCCTCAATCCCTCCCAGCATCAGAGTCTTTTCCGATGAGTCAACTCTTCACATGAGGTGGCCAGAGTATTGGAGTTTCAGCATCATTTCTTCCAAAGAAGTCCCAGGTCTGATCTCCTTTAGAATGGACTTGTTGGATCTCCTTGCAGTCCAAGGGACTCTCAAGAGTCTTCTCCAACACCATAAAAATATTGCCCTCTTATAAAACACAAGTAATAGGTATTCATTCTTTTCACAGCAGTAACTACATGATTCATAAATATGAGAGAAGTAGGCTGATGATATAAAATTACAAAACTCACATTTGTTGAAAAAGAAACATTTATGGGTAATGATTTTGTCTTGGCTGCATTTTTCCTTCTAACAGTCTTAAAACTCTGCTTACCCATGTGTATAGCACAATGATGGGTTTAATCTTGGACCATACATAATTGGGTAATTGATTTCCATTATGAGGTATATAATATACATTTGCCACAGTAAAATAGCAATGATAACTAAACCCTTGAAATTATGATGTATTATATGTTACCCAGCTCTTTAAGAGATTAATTAGAGCTCTGGTGGTGGTGATTTAGTTGCTAAGTCCTGTCCGACTCTTGAGTTCCCATGTACTGTAGCCTACCCAGCTCTTCTGTCCATGGGATTCTCCAGGCAAGAATACTGGAGTGTGTTGCCATTTCTTTCTCCAGAGGATCTTCTTGACCAAGGAGTCAAACTCAGATCTCCTGCATTAAAGACAGATTCTTTACTGACAGAGCTATGAGGGTTAGGGAACTAGAGTTCTAAACCTTGCCAAACATCTAATCACTTTTTAATCCCATCATGCAGGTGAATGTTTCTTTTGTTTAACAATGTAGATAGCATATGTTTCTTGAGTCTGAGACATTACCTATTAATATTAGGAAACATTTGATGTGCAAGTTGTAAGAGCTAATATTATACTATTGTCTTAATTAAATCTGATAATTATTATCATTTTGCTTGGGGTTTGCTTGCAGTTTTAAATTCCAAAATTCCTATTTGACTTTTTTCAGATGGATAACCCCTCAAACATTTTAATATCGGCATCTCTAACATGGAAATAATCATAAATGATACATCCCAGGGTAAAAAATTCTTTCACCCAGTAAGCTTTTGGAAATGAGGGAATAAAACTGAGAACTTGATACTGCACTCTGAATTATCATATAAAGGAGAAAAATAGAGATGGGTGAATACCAATTTTTTAGGTGAATGACTATCATATGTTGTATATAGTTGTATATATTGTAGTATATATATATATGTAGCACATGTACTATGTGAAATTATATTTAAATATATAGTTACACATTTATATGCATGCATAAGTCATTATGGATGGTGTTGCTCAGCAAAGAAAGGAGAGTCACCTGTATACATACTGGCACCACTGTACAAAGACTCCACTTGGGCGAGGATCTTTCTCAGGGTTTATTTGGATATATTATCTTCCTTGCAGGCAAATCCCAATCACGGAGTATGGTATGTTAGGCTAACAGAGCCTGATATTGCTCTTGTGTCATATAACTAAATCGTTTTGCATCATTTCCATGCTCACTGAGAAAAACTCCCTTTCCATAAAGCCTGTCAGAATGAGAGAATGATGGTAAAGCTGATCTGATTCTGAGAATTGTATTTCTCCTTATAAAATATGAATTGACACTGTGATACTATGTATCCTTTTCTCGTAAGCTTTATTATGAATTAGAATTCTTAAATTTGATTACTTTGGTGGCATGGTGATATCAGGTTCCCCTGCCTTAAAGACAGGGTTACAGCTAAGCTTGTCAAATTTAGACAGATCAAAGCCATCTGGCAAGGGCTGCATTTGGGTAACCTGCCAGTTTCCACATGTAATACATCTCTCATAATTATGATGAATAATATTCTATTTAAATTATATTCTCTAAGGCATAACAACATATTATTTGTTTTGCAAATATCAGTTTCAATCCTTCTAATGAAATAATTAGGTTCAGATTTTGCTCTAATTCTTACTAGCTGAAAGATTTGTTGCAAAATATTTAGGTATTCTTTGCCTCAATTTCTTCACTTGTATAATGGGTAATAATGGAATATTCCTCTTAGGGTTTTAAGAGGATTAATTGGCTGAATGTTTGTAAGGCAAGGCCTGCTATGTAGTAAACTCTTATAGGCTTTTGCTAGTATAATGACCTATCCTTGGATCGCTTTCCGNTCTGTCCATGGGATTCTCCAGGCAAGAATACTGGAGTGTGTTGCCATTTCTTTCTCCAGAGGATCTTCTTGACCAAGGAGTCAAACTCAGATCTCCTGCATTAAAGACAGATTCTTTACTGACAGAGCTATGAGGGTTAGGGAACTAGAGTTCTAAACCTTGCCAAACATCTAATCACTTTTTAATCCCATCATGCAGGTGAATGTTTCTTTTGTTTAACAATGTAGATAGCATATGTTTCTTGAGTCTGAGACATTACCTATTAATATTAGGAAACATTTGATGTGCAAGTTGTAAGAGCTAATATTATACTATTGTCTTAATTAAATCTGATAATTATTATCATTTTGCTTGGGGTTTGCTTGCAGTTTTAAATTCCAAAATTCCTATTTGACTTTTTTCAGATGGATAACCCCTCAAACATTTTAATATCGGCATCTCTAACATGGAAATAATCATAAATGATACATCCCAGGGTAAAAAATTCTTTCACCCAGTAAGCTTTTGGAAATGAGGGAATAAAACTGAGAACTTGATACTGCACTCTGAATTATCATATAAAGGAGAAAAATAGAGATGGGTGAATACCAATTTTTTAGGTGAATGACTATCATATGTTGTATATAGTTGTATATATTGTAGTATATATATATATGTAGCACATGTACTATGTGAAATTATATTTAAATATATAGTTACACATTTATATGCATGCATAAGTCATTATGGATGGTGTTGCTCAGCAAAGAAAGGAGAGTCACCTGTATACATACTGGCACCACTGTACAAAGACTCCACTTGGGCGAGGATCTTTCTCAGGGTTTATTTGGATATATTATCTTCCTTGCAGGCAAATCCCAATCACGGAGTATGGTATGTTAGGCTAACAGAGCCTGATATTGCTCTTGTGTCATATAACTAAATCGTTTTGCATCATTTCCATGCTCACTGAGAAAAACTCCCTTTCCATAAAGCCTGTCAGAATGAGGGAATGATGGTAAAGCTGATCTGATTCTGAGAATTGTATTTCTCCTTATAAAATATGAATTGACACTGTGATACTATGTATCCTTTTCTCGTAAGCTTTATTATGAATTAGAATTCTTAAATTTGATTACTTTGGTGGCATGGTGATATCAGGTTCCCCTGCCTTAAAGACAGGGTTACAGCTAAGCTTGTCAAATTTAGACAGATCAAAGCCATCTGGCAAGGGCTGCATTTGGGTAACCTGCCAGTTTCCACATGTAATACATCTCTCATAATTATGATGAATAATATTCTATTTAAATTATATTCTCTAAGGCATAACAACATATTATTTGTTTTGCAAATATCAGTTTCAATCCTTCTAATGAAATAATTAGGTTCAGATTTTGCTCTAATTCTTACTAGCTGAAAGATTTGTTGCAAAATATTTAGGTATTCTTTGCCTCAATTTCTTCACTTGTATAATGGGTAATAATGGAATATTCCTCTTAGGGTTTTAAGAGGATTAATTGGCTGAATGTTTGTAAGGCAAGGCCTGCTATGTAGTAAACTCTTATAGGCTTTTGCTAGTATAATGACCTATCCTTGGATCGCTTTCCGGACACAAAATAGATTGGCAGATTCCTATCCGTTTTGCCTTTATAATGCCATTTAAAGCAATTCTGTTTCTGGGGATTTATTCCTACTGCCTTGACTTTATTCTTTAAACTCACATGTAGACTATTTTCATTTTTTCCAGAATTCTCAGGCTGCCTGATGATTCCGTCCTGCCTTTACAGTTGTCTTCTTTAAGACACACATCTGGTCATTAAGTTTCTTATATTTAACAGTCACTGAGTATTGCTTATAGACCGAATTCTAAATTCTGCAGTAAGACATACTAGACCATCCACAATCTGTTCCTAATCTCAGTCTTCAGCCTCATTTCACATTATGTCCTTCAAAATCACTGCAATCTAATTGTACTCTTCTGCTGGTCCCCAAGTGTGTCAAACCAAGTTTTCAGGTGGGAATAATTGCTGTGCTGTTGTTAAGAGCTTGAGCAGTGAAGTCAGACTTCCTTAGACTCAATCTCTGGTGACACCACTTATTTGATAGTGAACTTTGACAAATTCTTTAATCTCTTTATATTTCAGTTCCCTGGAAAAATAAGACCAAGATGATAGAATTAAAATAATAGATAATACACTGCCTTCGGCACTCATGCTTGATATTCATTGTTGTAACTGGTAGAAGATTTCCGTTGTTTTGGTTACCTTTGTTGTTCCTTCAGCCTAAAGTGCTTCTACCATTTTCAATAACAATCTTTTGTGAAAGAATCAAATTAAATAGCAATATAGTAATAGCAGGCTAGCCTATGGAGTCACAAGAGTAGGAAATGACTGAGCAACTAAGCACACAGAGTGTGCAAGGGCTTCCTAGGTGGCAGTAGTGGTAAGGGACCCACTTGCTGGTTCAGGAGACAAAAGAGATGTGGGTTTCATCCCACATCCCAGATCCCCTGGAGGAGGGCATGACAACCCAGTCTAGTATTCTTGCCTGGAGAATCCCATGGATAGAGGAACCTGACAGGTTCCGGTCCACAGGGTCACAAAAGTGTCAGACAAAACTGAAACAGCTTAGTACTGTCACACATAGTAATATCAAATATGTTCTGTTCCTTCAAAGACAGCATACAATATTTCTGTTAGAGAACCCATGCATCATATTAATTTTACTTACATTTAGAATTTGGAATCATTTTTTATATGTCTTTTTCTCAGACTAGACTGTGAATTCATTGAAGGAAGAGACCATGTCTTATTAAATTATCTCTTCTAGCCCATTTCCATAAAAAATGCTAGGCCCTCCAAAGAAAAAAATTCCTTGCTTGAAGCAAATTGAGGAAGGAAGACAAGTCAGGGCCCATGTCTCACATTCTGATGCATTTTCTACATCACATTCAACCCACTTCTCTTCCTACATGGTTAGCTAGCTCTGTGACATTGGGGAAATTGTTTATTCCATCTAGGACTGTTTCTTCCTTTGTATTGCATACATAATGAGTGTATCTATGTCACAGGCTGGCATAAGGATTAAATAAGATGATTCACCCAGCACTGACTGTCCCCATAATGAGTGCTCAGGCTCACTTATGAAATTGTTGCTATCATCATTTTTTTATTGAATTATGATTTGCAGTGAGAAAGAAGTGAGGCCAGAAAACATAATAATTTCTTATATCTGTGTCTAATATAGGGAAATTCTGAAAGAGAAGGGAAGACCAGACCACCTGACCTGCCTCTTGAGAAATCTGTATGCAGGTCAGGAAGCAACAGTTAGAACTGGACACGGAACAACAGACTGGTTCCAAATAGGAAAAGGAGTACATCAAGGCTGTATATTGTCACCCTGCTTATTTAACTTATATGCAGAGTACATCATGAGAAACGCTGGGCTGGAAGAAGCACAAGCTGGAACCAAGATTGCCGGGAGAAATGTCAATAACCTCAGATATACAGATGACACCACCCTTATGGTGGAAAGTGAAGAGGAACTAAAAAGCCTCTTGATGAAAGTAAAAGAGGAGAGTGAAAAAGTTGGCTTAAAGCTCAACATTCAGAAAACGAAGATCATGGCATCCGGTCCCATCACTTCATGGGAAATAAATGGAGAAACAGTGAAAACAGTGTCAGACTTCATTTTTAGGGGCTTCAAAATCACTCTTGATGGTGACTGCAGCCATGAAACTAAAAGACGCTTACTTCTTGGAAGAAAAGTTATGACCAACCTAGATAGCATATTCAAAAGCAGAGACTTTGCCAACAACGGTCCGTCTGCTCAAGGCTATGGTTTTTCCAGTGGTCACGTATGGATGTGAGAGTTGGACTGTGAAGAAAGCTGAGGGCTGAAGAATTGATGTTTTTGAACTATGGTGTTGGAGAAGACTCCTCAGAGTCCCTTGGACTGCAAGGAGATCCAACCAGTCCATTCTGAAGATCAGCCCTGGGATTTCTTTGGAGGGAATGATGCTGAAGCTGAAACTCCAGTACTCTGGCCACCTCATGTGAAGAGTTGACTCACTGGAAAAGACTCTGATGCTGGGAGGGATTGGGGGCAGGAGGAGAAGGAGATGACCGAGGATGAGATGGCTCTATGGCATCACTGACTCGATGGATGTGAGTCTGAGTGAATTCCAGGTGTTGGTGGTGGACAGGGAGGCCTGGCATGCTGTGATTCATGGGGTCGCAAAGAGTCAGGCACAACTGAGTGACTGAACTGAATAGAAGGAAGAAAAATATGTTTTGTGATGCTGTCAGTGCAATTACAAAATGGATACTGGAGAAACTGAGATTTTGCAATATGAATGCCAAAATACAATTTTTTTCCCTCGAAACATCTTAGGAAAGACCAATATTCCTTGTCATTTATTCTTGCTTACATCCTAGAAATTTTTGGAAATGAAATAAATACAATAAAATTAAACTAACCCACAAAACCCTCTAATAAAACAGCACATGTTTATAATTATATAGGCAAGATGGCATGTCATTCTGCTTTTGCTGTCTTTATTAGATTATCCTTGATTTGTATCATTGTTCAGTGAAATGCATTTCTAGAATTATCTCGATATTTTCACTTTAGGAGATTTTTATAATGATTTATGCAGGTAATAGGGATCTGACCCAAGGAATAAACATCATTAATTCCACTTATACCACTTTGGTTATTAGTCCATTTCCCTCCTAATAATAGCCTTATAGCAAGTGATGTCCATGCAATTAAGAAAAGAACTATTTTGCTTATTTTTGATGCCATTTTCTTTCCCTAACACGTGTTGAACTGATTAGCAGAGATTTCCGAAGTGAGATCTAAAGATTCACACAGTGTGCTCAGTAAAAATGGGATTTGGTTCTATTCAAAACCTGCTAATCTTCATTTCTTGGAATGAGAAGTATTGGAGTCTAAATTTTATCTGGTTTCCCAGATGATGTTTACGCACATCAAAAAGTTAAAACCAATGAATTGGATTGATGCTATTTAGAAAAATGTATTTGAAGATATTTTACAATATTCAAACCGATTTATATAAGAACATAAATCCATTTTGAAAGTTATTTCTTCTACCATTTACTATGGTCCTCACAGTTCCTAGAATTTTAGTATTAAGTTGTTTCTAAGGCCAGGTTGTGTTAACAACCACTTCAGTATCTTTTCATCCCACAAAGTATTGTTCAGTTTTATACTGAATTCACAATGCTGGCTCAGTGATGTGAACTACTCTACAAAGCAATTAGAGATTTCCCTGCTTCCAAAGTGTTCTTTGAAAGCTAAAGCCTTTCTCTATAATCAGATATTGCTGTTACAAGTGTTTGTAAATGTACTCAATTCCTTTGTAAGTCTGGCCATTTACTTTACTTGATGTTGTCAATATATGTAACAGGTGTTACAATTTACTCATCCTTAAAAAAAATAACTCATTCAGCTACCTCTCTTTTACTCTATTATTTTCTTTTTTTGAGGGCTTAGGGCCTGATGTTTCTTTGTTTTAATATATAACTTTATCACTCATTAAAACTTCTAAACTGATACTTTATCATTTATTAAAATCTTTCATTAGGTCAGAGACTCATCTGTCACCTAAACAAGTACTACTTGCTTGTCTACATATTCAGTATGTTGAAATTTACTTGTTTAATTAATGTCAGTGAATTAGGTCAATGAAAGTATCTGATCCCATTTCAAACTACTTGTAACACACAAACAAAATACCACACCTGTATCTAACAGTGCTGTTGTGTTTTGTGCTTTCCAGATATCAGATTTAAAAATAAATATATTTTATAATTTCATCTGATTATTGGTCAAGTGTTCTTAGTCAAATGTGCAGTACGAATTAAAGAATGAAACCCAGGTTGAAATAATTTCTATAATTTATATACTATTACTCTAATAAATTAGGTGCAATATATATATTTCAATTAATATATTTATGTTTCTTTGATTTATTTATATTTAATTGAGTAATTTTCTGATTAACAGCTTAATGACTTTTATCTGATTAATTTTATGTTGTTACAGTGAAATCTTTAAACATGAGAAAACTGAATCATATGATCTAAATTTGGGGAAAAATAGGGTTTATATTGAAGTTGAAATTCATGATTTATATTATATGCAAGGGAAAGAAACACTAACAGTGACATTTGGGAATTGTTCTTTCACATTTGGAATTGAAATATCAAGACCACTGATCCTTATACAACTGAAATAAGAAAGAACAGCACTCCTGCAAGAAAAGAAAGATAAAGACCACAAAAATATTCAATAAAAGAATGGGATATTATTTTGTTTGCCCATATACTATCAGTTGATTAGAACGTATAGTGTCACCAGATCCTTGCTCTTTAGTTGTTAAGATCCAGAGATGAAAAAGAAGCTTATTAGGACCCAGTTTGCAAAACTTCTTGAGTATGAAAATCAGTTAAATGAGGACACCAAATCAAGAGAGCTCTTTAAGTTTGATTAGATTCCATTTATTTGTTTTTGATTTTATCTCTTTTGCTTTGGGAGACTGATCGAAAAACTATTACTACAATTTATGTCTGAGAAGGTTTTGCCTATGTTGTCTTCCAGAATACTGTGGCATCATGTCTTATATTTAGGTCTTTAAAACATTTGGAATATATTTTTGTATCTGATATGAGGGAGTATTCTAATATCAGTGATTTACATGTAGCTGTCCACTTTTCCCAATACCACTTGCTGAAGAAACTGGCTTTTCTCTATTATATGGTCTTGCCAGTTTCATCACTGATTAATTGACCGTAGGTTGTGTGGGTTTATTTCTGGGCTCTTTATTCTGTTCCCTTTATCTGTGTTATCAGTTTTTGGGTTTATACCATGCTGCTTTTGTTGCAATAGGTTTGTAACTACTGTCTGAAATCTGGAAGAGTTATGCTTCCAGTTTTGTTCTCATCCCTGAAGATTGCTTTGGAAATTCTTGGTCTCTGTAAGAATGTTTTGANATCTGTGTTATCAGTTTTTGGGTTTATACCATGCTGCTTTTGTTGCAATAGGTTTGTAACTACTGTCTGAAATCTGGAAGAGTTATGCTTCCAGTTTTGTTCTCATCCCTGAAGATTGCTTTGGAAATTCTTGGTCTCTGTAAGAATGTTTTGATAGGAATTATGTTAAATCTGAAATTGCTTTAGCTAGTATAGCCATTTTAAAAATATTGATTCCAATAATCCAAGAGTATGGGATATCTTTACATTTCTTTGAGTCATCTTCAACAACATATAGATCTTTCACTTCATCGGTTATGTTTTATTTTGACACAATTTTAAACTATATCTAAAAAATAATGCAAATGAATCTATACAAAAGAAACAGGCTCACAGACATAGAAAACAAATTTATGGTTATCAAAAGTTAAAGAGAGAGGAAAAGGATAAATTAGGAGTATGGTATTAACAGATACAAACTAATGTACGTAAGGTAGATGAGCAACAAGAATTTGCTGTATAGAGCAGGGGATGTTGTTAAATATAATACTTTGGCTACCTGATGTGAAGAATCTACTCTTTAGAAAAGACCCTTATAATGGAAAAGATTGAAGGCAGGTGAAGGGGGCAACAGAGGATGAGATTGTTGGATAGCATCATCGACTCAATGGACATGAGTTTGAACAGACTCCGGGAGATAATGAAGGACAGGGAAGCCTAGCATGCTGCAGTCCATGGAGTAACAGTCAGATACAACTGAGTGANTAAGAAGAGGTGGCAAGAATATACAGAAGAACGTGGTGTTACTCTCAATATTTTCTACAATAATTACACATATATATTTGCAGTTGGCCTCCTAAAATTTAAGAAATGGGAGAAAAAAATATGAGGAAAAAACAATTAATTGAAAGCAGTATAAAATTAAAGAAGAAATTTAATTTTTTTCCCTATAAAAAAGAAGCAGAATAAGAATATTATAAAATTTCACTAAGATTTTATAACTGTCAGAACTTTAAACCAAAATTATCGTCACTGCTCTTTTAAATGTGGCAGAGAGTAAAAATTTTTTCAGCAAAATGAAAAGACCAATTTTTACCATCAGATAAGAAGGTCTCTGCAGACAGGGAATATACAAAGTGCTCACCACCACTTTAAATCNTAACTGTCAGAACTTTAAACCAAAATTATCGTCACTGCTCTTTTAAATGTGGCAGAGAGTAAGAATTTTTTCAGCAAAATGAAAAGACCAATTTTTACCATCAGATAAGAAGGTCTCTGCAGACAGGGAATATACAAAGTCCTCACCACCACTTTCAATCATAAAGGAAGCTGAAAAAAAGGGAAAAAAAATGTTAAGAATCCTATCACAAGTACACCTAAAAGCATTAAGAAATAAGGGTGAAGAATTTCCTAAAGGATAGTAATAGTTTTGTATTTAAAATGAGAGTACAGTCTTTACTCTTTGAGAGATGAAGAAATTCTAAGATGAAAGGGGACACTCAGCTCTGCAGAAGACAAAAAGACCTATCTTCAGAGCATTGGCTTGACATTCTCTGGAAAAGTGCAAGGCAGTGAAAATAAGTCAGAAGAGGAAATAAAATAGGTGCTGATAGAATATTATTGAAATAAAAATAACAAATGAATTTAAGATGAACATTCAGCTAATTCAAATAACACAGAAAAAGTTGAGATGAAATATTTATATAGCAAATCAAGTGCTGACAAAGAAAATATGAGGCAAGTACTTTTTAATGTTCTTAAAACCATATGTTACAAGTAGATAAAAAATGAAGTACATTATTCTGCTTGAAATTACCTCAGCCATTTTGATTTCCATCATTCTGAGTCTTTTCAACACTGAAGTTCTGAAATTGCATGCTCATGACTCAGCATTTTATTCTGATTTGGTGTCATTTGAAGCACATATCGCCTATCAAACAGACTTTTCCAAATTATAGCAAAATATCTCTATTCTAAACTAAATGTTTAGAAATTAAATGTGGCTCATATTTTCTTTTTTCTTATTCTTCAATCAGCAATTGATGCTTAACTTTTCACAATGTTTAATTCTGTAAGGAACTTAATATAGTATATACCATTTTCTAACAAAAAGAAAATTCTGTATTTTCTTACTATAGTCAAGAAGTAGTAATACCAATTTCTATAATACTGAATTTTGATATATTTATATTTTAAATAACATGTATACTTTACAGTTTGTAGTGCTTTTCACAAAGACAATTGTGGAAAGTATATAGCTTTTCATGAATGTTTGGAATTTATAATAAAAAACTTAAAAATTACAAATGGTCTACCTGCTAGATATATCCTTATAAAATTTAATCAGAGAGAAATGATCTATTTTGGCATATTTTACACTACATTTGTGGTAGCAGTTAAAAAGTTTCAAACATGATGTCAATTATACTTTGTCAACAAAGGTCTGTCTAGTCAAGGCTATGGTTTTTACAATGGTCATGTTTGGATGTGAGAGTTGGACTGTGAAGAAAGCTGAGGGCCGAAGAATTGATGCTTTTGAACTGTGGTGTTGGAGAAGACTCTTGAGAGTCCCTTGGACTGCAAAGAGATGCAACCAGTCCATTCTAAAGGAGATCCGTCCTGAGTGTTCTTTGGAAGGACTGATGCTGAAGATGAAACTCCAATAGTTTGGCCACCTCCTGCGATGGGTTGACTCAGTGGAAAAGATCCTGATGCTGGGAGGCATTGGGTTCAGGAGGAGAAGGGGCAGACAGAGGATGAGGTGGCTGGATGGCATCATCGACTCGATGGACATCAGTTTTCATGAACTCTGGGAGTTGGTGATGGACAGGGAGGCCTGGTGTGCTGAGATTCATGGGGTCGCAGAGTCCGGCACGACTGAGCGACTGAACTGAACTGATACTTCAATAAAAAGCTTCAAATATGAAGTATGCTGCATTGAGACAAAATGTGCCATTTTGTGTCTAAGTGGTCAATAAAAGGCTTTTTTCCACATTATTTGATTCATTTGTTAATGTGCATATTTTTTAATGTTTTAGAGAACAGATGTTTATTATTATAGATTTAATAGTACTAGAACTATTGTTTTAAACCTGGACCATATTTCTTTGGACTAATTTTATTATAGAAGAACAAATCTCTACATGCTTAAGCAACTACATTTGAAATTTTGTTTTACAGACAAAATTATAAGTACTAATACAGATCTTGTAAAATAAAATCTTGAATTATTTGAAATATAAAGTTATGACAGTACTACCAATATATCTTTGCTTTCAATTTTTAATCAGTTTGTTAACATATGTTCTTAACTTTAGTGAAAAAATTCTTTCACATCATGTTCTAAACAGAGTAACAAACCTAATATACTGATAAAATATAGTTTTCCAACTTTCTGTCCTCCATGAAATGTCCCTCGCTTAAAATACCACCCTGTTTGTCATTTAGGACTTAGCATTTTACTATTTGAATAATTTTCTGAGATAGTAGATACATACCATATTCTTACATAGTTATTTTAATCATTATATGAAGAAGTAAGTTTAAATTGCATATTATTATGCCAAATTATAATACACAAATTATATTGCATTTTAGTTTAAGTCAATTATTATTAATTAAAGGTGAGAAAATTGCTATGTTACTGGTAGTGTGTACATAGAAGTATTATCTTTAGATTCTGATGATTCTGAGATTATTTTTAATATAATAATTATTCCCAATAGTGGAGGAGTCTTAACATTTGCATTCTATTTCAATGTTCACCTGGAGAATAAAACAATATGAAAAAGAAATATAGTGGCATGCAAGGTCCTATCTAATCAGGCCTCCCCTTACATTCTGATTTTCATTTGTAGCACCTCCCCCTTGTATATTCCACTCTAGCCATACTGGTCTTCTTTTAATCATGCAAGTTATTTCTCTCTAATGAATCTTTAGAATTGCACTCTACACTGAATTAATTTCTCTCATTTTTATGAAATTTGCCTAATTTCATTTTTGAATCTCGCTTCAGCCATGACCTCCTCAGATGGNTTCTTTTAATCACGCAAGTTATTTCTCTCTAATGAATCTTTAGAATTGCACTCTACACTGAATTAATTTCTCTCATTTTTATGAAATTTGCCTAATTTCATTTTTGAATCTCGCTTCAGCCATGACCTCCTCAGATGGATAAAGGTTGATCACTCCTTGAAAAGAAACTCTCTTCCTCCAACTATGCTGGTCACTGTCACATCTCCTTCTTTATTCTCTTCTAATATGCAAATATTTAATTTGTGTGTTTCTCTTCCAAGATAAGTCCCCTAACAAAAGATCCCTGCCTTGTGTCATTCATAGTTCTATCCCATCACTTACATCAATATTAAATCAATACGTTTTTGTGAGTATGTATAGTAAAAAGAAAATATCCCTTGAAAGGCAACAGTTTAGAAATGACTGATCTTATTCTAATTTTTCTAAGTAATTCATTTTTACATGTCTTGGTAAATAAATATGGACAATGGCATATTTGTACTTGCTGCTGCTGCAAGTACAAATAACACTACCAGTAACATAGCAATTTTCTCACCTTTAATTAATAATAATTGACCTTAAACAAACTAAAATACAATATAATTTGTGTATTATAATTTGGCATAATAATATGCAATAAAACTTACTTCTTCATATAATGATTAAAAAAACTATGTAAGACTATTGTATGTATCTACTATCTCAGAAAATTATTCGAATAGTAAAATGCTAAGTCCTAAATGACAAGTCACTTCAGTTGTGTCCGACTCTGTGCGACCCCATTTTTGTACTTAAATTTGCTTTTATTATTAATATTACTTATGATTCTATAAGGAAGAAGGGAACCAGAAATTTGGTTGCAAGCAATAGTTGTAAGGCATCAAACTGTAGAAGACAGTAGAATAATACTACAATTTTTAAAACATACTTTTGTGTGTATATGTGTGTACTTAGTTGCTCAGTCGTATCCAACACTTTGTGGCCCTTTGGACTATAGCCCACCAGACTGCTCCGTGCATGGGATTCTCTAGACAAGAATATTGGAGTAACTTGGCATTTCCTTCTCCAGGGCAATTTCCTCACCCAACGATCAAACTCAAGTCTCCTGTGTCTCTTGCATTGCAGGAAGATTCTTTACTCACTGAGCCATCCAGCCTGTATTTGCAATTAAACCTTCTAAAAAATACAGTAGCTAATAATAACATAGTAGTTATCAGTAATTAAAAGATGAGCACTATAGCAAATCTCTTATGCTAAAGAAGTATATATAAACCAGTAAAATAGGCTATATTTTATTCTGTTAAGACTTTACTATTCTAAAATTGAGCTATCCTAAAGATACACTTACTTAAGCCCTAAATTGTCTTTTTTTTTTGTAATTGACTAATAAGTCACAGTATCTACAGGGATAGCTGTTCATCTTATATATTTTTGCCTTATTCAAGTTTTGAAATATTTTTATGCTAAAGAAAGTCATTAGTAGATATCTCCTAAAAACTTTTTTAAGATTATGTTTTCTGTGATTAGTTTCTATCTATCTCACTAAATTTTTAAACTGTAAAATACTTAGAGAATCTAATAGGTTGAGCATAGTCTATTGCTTATTTGAAGGGAAGAGAAATGTCTTGTTTAGGCTGATCAGTGGCAGACTTTAATGAATTAATTGCTTCAAAAGTTCTAGCTAAATTATTTTGCAACAAAATTCAGCTCTGCAAATAGCTGTCTTAAATACATCATGACCTCTAGTTTGTATCTGATAAATTATGTTCCATCTAAAGTTAGTGTCAGCAGATATTTATTGTCCTGGTTACAAATTGACTGTTATGCAACTGAATTAATTTTGATCAGAGATATTTTCCATTTGTGCTTTCATGCAAGTGAGTGCTTTTTAAAAACCTGCTCTTTATTTTAAAGGAAACTGCTATTTAGAAGTTACACTTTGACTTTCTGAACCAAATTGAGTCTTTCCAGTAATTAAAAAAAATTAGAAACAGAAATGATAACTACTTAAATCATTAATTTTCTTATTTAAAACATTTAAGTAAGAATGCAAGAGAATGTATACCCTAGATTCATTCAAGAATGTAATTCTCCCATCTAAATTTAGTGTAGCCAAGAATTTAGGTGTATGCTTCTCATAAGAGTCAGTCATTGACTTAACTTAGCTATTCTACAGGCCAAAAATTTGAAGAATAAAATCTTTTGATAAATTTATTGACACAATTTGTGTGGGTAATTTATGAATATAAATACTATAATAAGCAAAATATTCAGTTGCCTTATATAATTGGCCTAATACAAGGCTATATATCTTAAGAAAATTTATCTTAAGATTATATATATGAAACTAATAGAAAAATAATTACTGTGGAATTCAAAGTAAGACCTTGTGATAGAGCCTGATACTCACAGTGCTATAAGGAAATCTTGTATCTTTGGGTTTGGCTTGAATCCATGTTTTGTTATTTTCCAATGTGGTGACTTTGAACAACTGCCTCACTTAAAGCACTTTCTATTTATTCAGAGCCTCATCTCTGAGGTTGTTTAAGCATTGAGAGATATGGTCTGATGCAAGCTCTGTATGAATATATGATCCCTTTCTAGTACCACTCTTCTTTATCTTTTCAAAATGAAAGTATGAAAAAACATGGTCCACAAATAGTCTTTAGCAATGTTATGTGTGAGTAAAACATGTGCTTTTTCTTTTTTTTAAGAAAATATTTTGGAAGGATTCTATCATTAAAAACCTGGTAGGGTTCTACTAGAAATTGGATCTAAAGCCCTAAGTCAATCACCTCTAGCTCTTTGATGCTGCCCTCATCATTTAATTGATATAAGCATGTTTTTTAATTACATAACTAGAGAAAATACAAGATGCTCATTATTTAAATTAACTGAGTTAATGAACTCTTAGTTCTTTACAAAGTGTGTGCAATGATGAATAATACAGTAATAGTTTAACTGGAATAAAGTTCTTAAATTTGATATGTATTATATATACTAATTTATTATTATAAAACATATATGATTCTTAGGTAGTTAACAATGTTCTAAGAGCTTAGTAATAGAAGATTCTGAATGATGTTTTGCCACTGAATTTTATTTTATAGAATTTGGAGCAACTGGTCAATAATGAGACTATGAATTGTTTGTAGAAAATATTAGGTGAAGAGAAATACTTATTCTACAATATTCTGTTTTTGATGAAAAAATTCACTGCATTATTTGTAGAACACAAGGTTGAAGAGAAACGGAATAAAATTTGTAATGTCAAATACAATGAAAATATAGTTTAAGATAACCCTAATACTTCGAATAATAAAATAATGACTTTAGAATTCATGGTTTTTTATAATGCATTTGGCATTATAACAAGGTAAAATGATTTTATTTCAATATAAGAGTAAAGATAAACCTAGAAAATAGTTGTGTACTGAGTATAATAGAAATCACTCCCAGGATATTGAAGGGTTTCCAGAAATTGAGAATATTGGCCAAATTTATAAGAAAAGAGCATATAATTGTTTTAATGACAATTTACTATATATATATATATTTTTTTTTTAAAGAACATTTTCTCTTCTTTTAATTTATAATTCCTTAATCTAGCACATCTGAATCTCCACAATGACTTAAGGGACCATTGTTTCTATTCTTGAATTTCAAATGTACACAAACATGAACACACAAACCAACATCAAGTTTATCTTTTGTAGGACAAAACTTTTTTAAGTGTTTTTTCCTATTTCTCTAATTAATTTTCTGTAATTAAAATTGCATAAGACAACATTATTATTTTAAAGTTTAAAGAAATAAAAATAAGCTAAATAAACAAATCAAAATTGTATAAAATTCATCTATATGTAAAACCAATCCTACTTTTTATATATATAGCATTTAGAAATTTTGCTACATATAGTTATAGTATTTATTACATATGAATCTATTTCTTTTAAACAAAATTTTTTGAATTGTGATATATACAAGTCTCCCCAAAATATTAGGAAATTGATTTATTTTAATCAATAATACATGATTCTTGTTGTAAGGATAATTATCTTCTTTATAAAATCAAATATTTTAATATCCTTTTATTGAAAGTCTTCTTTAAGGTATCTTAACAGTAGTTTTTACTTATCTTCATATAGACTTTGTGCATTTTTACTTGTTACAAGTTAAATATATACACATGTAAAGAGGAAGCATGAGAAGCACATCATTTCAAATGAATCAATTTTGAAATTATTTTTAAATAATTTGACATATTAAAGTGACTGAATTTTTGTTTATCTGTTACATGACTTCAAACCTCAAAAAATATTATATATGATATATATCAATTTTAATAATTATCTTCCAGTTAAGTACAATCTTCAGGTTAACGTTCTTATTCTCTTTTCCAACTTTGATAATATATTCTTTTAACTATGATTTTACATTTATACCTATGTTAAAACTACTGGTGAAGAAGGGCCTCCTTTTCATTATTGTAATTATATTTTATTTACTTTAGTTTTTCTCCAGTAAGTAGACTGTTGCTTTTCAATTTGATTGTTGATTTGAAACATTTATGTATGTATGCCTGTGACAAGTGTGTACATATGCTAACAATATAAGAAGCATTATTAGCTGTTTTATAACAAAAACATAAAGAATGCATTCAATCTGCAGATATAGTGCTGAAATCAAAATTAAGCCTGGCTTCTCACCTTAAAAGCTTGGAGTCTCTGTCAGGGTAGAATTGAAGTTGCCAGCAGGACTGGGATATGAACACTGCTAATTTTTCTTCCTTGAATGTTGTAATTCTATGGTTTGCTTTGTATTTCTGTTTGTCTGGCAGTTTTCCCAGCCACTAAATTCACTTCAGTGTTTAGCTAAAGGACAACAGTGGATTTTCAATACAGAAATCTCAGTGGGCTATGTTTAGAATTGGTTTCCTGTATTGAAACACTGGACTGCATCCATTTGATATGGGTATCAAATCAACTATTTTAGAAATGAGCCATTGAAAAGCATATGCAGTTCAATTTGTTGGACAACATCAGAAATATAAAATTTCAAAATTACTCTACAAATAAATGTTAGAACATAAAAGCACATAGAAGAAACACATCAAATTATTTAACATTCTTCTTTTCATAAGAAACGTTCTTTTTAAATATAAGAATGAAGCTCAAGCAACTAAAAATTTAGCAAAATTTTCCTAAAGATTTCCATTGAACTATATATGTACCATATATACTTATGTATTACATTATATATATGTATTTGCACATATATAACTTTAACTGGATGTTTAACAACAGAAGGATATTTCATAGATGCTGCGTTAATGTTTAGTTACACATATCTGAAAATAATTCTTTATAGTTCTGACTTTTTATAATAATAATACAGTTAACATTGCAAAATGTATTTGATTTTATTATATAAAATACATCTTTCCATCTTTTATATTATATGTAATTTTAGGTAATGTATCATATAAAGTACATTTCTCTCCACTTTTTCTTGCTAGTTCAAATTTTGTACTTCTAGGCATTTATAAAATAATGCAAATCAATTTCCTAGTTATTATTAGTCACAAATGAAGTAATTGAATTCTTACATGACAATTATGTATTATCTAAAATGTGAATGAAGGCATAGGCGGTGTGACCTTCTTCTCCTCACTAATTCATAACACACCAATTTTTGCCCCTGAGCCCAGATAGGTCTTTTGGGCTATGTTCTCCAGGAATCAGTATTCAATCACTGAGTGCCATCTGAAATAAGATTTATTTGTCATCTTTATTTTGAAGAGACAGAAGAGAGGAAAATACTTTGTTAGCAGGTTGGTCTAGGACACCACAGTTACATAATTGTGGGGCAAACTGGGCGAGTAGGAAGGGAGAAATCTGGTGGGGCTGGATAATTATATTTATGCCCTGTCTTCTTAATGAATATGCATTTGAAAATGTGATTTTCAAAATTTTAGTTCTATTTTATGAAGGACATTTGAATATTTTTGCAAATTCTATTTCATATACTCTCAAATTACTCTCCATCATTTTCCCTTTTTCTCTTCTCAGCTTGTGTAATACTAAGCTCTGGACAAATAACCCTATGTTTTATTCCAAAGAAATATAAAAAATTGTCAAGTCTTCAGCTGCTTTCTTTCCTCATAGAATTGACTGAAAGTTTTATGTTGAATTTATTTCTCCCAGGATTATCTTTCTGGTATTGCCTCCAGCTACATGGTGCTATCGCATTGCAATAAAAGGGTTGGGCGGGGCAGGGATGATATTAATAGGGAAATAAGACTTCCTATTTCCTGTGAAATTTAAAAAAAAGGAAAATGGAAATGAGAGATTTCGAAGTCAGTTTGTGTTTCAAGAAAATGAAGAGAAAAATGAAAATAAGTGAAACAAGAGAAAATGGTGAGCAGAGTGAAGGTGAAAAGCAACTTAAAAGGAAAAATAAATTTAACAAAAAACAGAGCAAACAAGTAAGAAACAAACACCAGCATGAATTAGACACATTAATTATAAATATTTAATTGTTGGGAATTTAGTTGTCTCCTTAAAGAGACTATGAGCCACTAGTAAACATAGCATAAAGGGTGGTGACATTTTGCAATGATGACATTTGAGACAGATGAAATTTTCATTAGAAAAGTTTAAGTTTGAGTCTGAGTATTGGTAGAGGAAAAATGGGCTTCCTTGGGGGCTCAGACAGTAAAAAAAATTGCCTGCAACATGGGAGACCTGGGTTCGATCCCTCATTGGAAAGATCCCCTGGAAGAGGGTATGGCAACCCACTCCAGTATTCTTGCCTGGAGAATTCCATGGACAGAGAAGCCTGGTGGGCTGCAGTGCATGGGGTCACAAAGAACTGGACTCGACTGAGCTATTAAGCAAAGCAGCAAGCTAACGTTTAACACATCGCCAAAATGAAATACAGGTAGGAAATAAAGTTCCATAATAAAGCACTGATACCTTTCTGCCTAATAAGTGAATTCATTCAGCAGCAACTTGGTCCATTACACATGTCAGAAAACTGAGGGAAAAAAATCTGATATTAATTTTATGGATGACCTTAATATCAAGTTTAATTATAGAGATTACTGTCATTAACTTTATTAAGTATTATCTTTGCTTTGTAGACCATAGATATACCTATAAATTATGTGTTTTTCCTTTGTCTGTTGAGAGGGGAAAGATTTATTAAAAATTGTATAAAGTCTGGATCTGAGATGGAGTTCTATTTTTAATAGTCCTATAAAGAAAGTATACACACAAAAAAATAAGGAAAAGGACTGATAAATTGTAGACAGAATTATAATGAGGAAACACATTATTATACATTACATTCTCCTTTCTCTCCTCTGACCCTAGAGATGTTTCTGTTGCTCACTGGCCATCAGAATTTTTCTTCTTCTCTCAAAAATGGGCTCTGATGAAAAGATATGCAATATAACTTCTCCTGATAAACAAAACAGAAATGGAATACCATCATCTCTCCTCATACAGACGATGAATAAAATTTTATGGGAAAAAACATGTGGAATAAAATATAGCCAGATCATAGGGAAACAGCTTATATTCCAGGCGACTCTAAGGATATTCCCTGGTGGCTCATCAGTGCAGGAGCAGCAGGTTTGATCCCTGGGTCTATAAGATCACCTGGAGGAGGGCGTGACAATCTACTGAAGTATTCTTGCCTAGAGAATCCCATGAATAGAGGAGACTGGTGGGCTGCAGTCCATAGGGTTGCAAAGGGTCGATGACTGAGCGACTGAGCAGGCACACACACTAAAGAAATCCACCAGCTCGATATTACTGAGTCAACAAGTAAACAGTTCAGTTCAGTTCAGTTCAGTCGCTCAGTCGTGTCCGACTCTTTGCGACCCCATGAATCGCAACACACCAGGCTTCCCTGTTCATCACCAGCTCCCGGAGTTCACTCAGACTCACGTCCATCAAATCCGTGATGCCATCCAGCCATCTCATCCTCGGTCGTCCCCTTCTCCTCCTGCCCTCAACCCCTCCCAGCATTAGTCTTTTCCAATGAGTCAACTCTTCACATGAGGTGGCCAAAGTACTGGAGTTTCAGCTTTAGCATCATTCCTTCCAAAGAAATCCCAGGACTGATCTCCTTTAGAATGGACTGGTTGGATCTCCTTGCAGTCCAAGGGACTCTCAATGCAGTACTTGGATGCAATCTCAAAAATGACAGAATGATCTCTGTTCATCTCCAAAGCAAACCATTCAATATCACAGTTATCCAAGTCTATGCCCCAACCAGTAATGCTGAAGAAGCTGAAATTGAATGGTTTTATGAAGACATACCAGACCTTTTAGAACTAACACCCAAAAAAGATGTCCTTTTCATTATAGGGGATTGGAATGCTAAAGTAGGAAGTCAAGAAACACCTGGAGTAACAGGCAAATTTGGCCTTGGAATGCGGAACAAAGCAGGACAAAGACTAATAGAGTTTTGCCAAGAAAATGCACTGGTCATAGCAAATACCTTCTTCCAGCAACACAAGAGAAGACTACACATGGACATCACCAGATGGTCAACACCGAAATCAGATTGATTATATTCTATGCGGCCAAAGATGGAGAAGCTCTATACAGTCAACAAAAACAAGACCAGGAACTGACTGTGGCTCAGATCATGAACTCCTTATTACCAAATTCAGAGTGAAATTGAAGAAAGTAGGGAAAACCACTAGGCCATTAAGGTATGACCCAAATCAAATCCCTTATGACTATACAGTAGAAGTGAGAAATAGATTTAAGGGCCTAGATCTGATAGGTAGAGTGCCTGATGAACTATGGAATGAGGTCCGTGACATTGTACAGGAGTTAGGGATCAAGACAATCCCCATGGAAAAGAAATGCAAGAAAGCAAAATGGCTGTCTGGGGAGGCCTTGCAAATAGCTGTGAAAAGTAAACAGTAGAGGGTGCTAAATCAAACCTGTAACATAAATACAAATGTCACTAATCCACTGATTATGACATTTTATTTCTTATATCAGACCTTAGAAGCAATGATTTAGTCATACTATATGGGTCCTCTCAGCATTAGAGTCAAAATCATAATAAATATATTTTTCTGTTTCTTCCAAGTAACCAAAGTTCATTCATGCTGATCAGAATTCACTCTTGCCTCATGACCAGTAAGATATTACATGGAATAAAAATATCTGCTGCATTTATTTTCAAAGAGAAAATATATATAAATTATGCATAACTCAGTATTAGTATGGGCCTATATATATACCTGGGATTTTGGGTGTGTTCCTGAAACTGACCTATTGTGTTTACTAAACACTGAAATCTTAAGCTAAAAGTCCAAAAATTAAGGGAGAGAGAGAGAAAAAAACACAGGATAAAACTTGTGATGGTTAATCTTAAATGTGTCAACTTGACTTGGCCACAGTACTCAGATATTTGGTCAAATATTATTTTAAGTGTTATGTGAAGGCATTTTCTGAATGAGGTTAACATTTAGTTTGATGGGCTTTGAGCAAAGCAGATTTCCTTCCATTGTGTGGGTGGGACACATCCCACCAGCTGAAGGCC
>SJYW01031990.1:383128-407653 GCA_006410735.1 Raphicerus campestris | reverse complement strand
CTGAGTTATGTATTTTCAAACAGAAGACCACAGAGGTAAAATGCTATTTTCACCAGATCATATCAAGAGTGCACACCATGAAGCTGATTTCTCACTGTGGATGTTGACCTTGGTAGACTGGCCAAGACAATGTGGACCTCAGTTACATTTTCAAACATAAGAAAACAGGAACAAACTGCATGAATATCTCTTAAAGAAGCAAAAGAAAAATGTTAGTCACTCAGTCATGTCCAACTCTTTATGACCCCATGGACCGTAGCCCAGCAGGCTCCTCAGTCCATGGAATTCTACAGGCAAGAATATTAGAGTGGATAGCCACTCTGTTCTCCAGGATTTCTTCCCAACCCAGGGATCAAAGTTGGGTCTACTGCTTTGCAGGCAGTTTCTTTACTGTCTGAGCCACCAGGGAAGCCCTTGAATATATCTTAAGTACTCACTAAATAAAAACTAAAGATCAAGATACTTTGAGCCATGATGATGCTTTAAATGATACATTATTCAAAATTAAATAAGTACAATAAAATATTCAAGTAACAAACTAGTAATATAACTTTCCTTAAAAATTTGGATTAGAGACAGTTAATTTGATCGTTGCCAAATATGAAAATGTACATGATTTTTTCAAAATTAGATTATAAATAAATATTACATATACTTGAATATGTATAAATATTACCTTAGAACATTATCATTAGTCCGTTTCTAAGTTACTTTTCATGAAAATAAATTGTTGTATACATAAAAAGGGCATTTATTTCTAGTTTCAGAGCTATCTGTGAGTTAGCTTAGGTACTGCACAAGAGAGGTACAACACAAATTTATAATCACTGCTAAAATATTAAATATAACCAATATTAATAGTATTGGTAATTGCCAATGATAAATTGCAGATGACATTTTTATCCAAACAATGGCAATATATTTATTCATATAATTTTCACTGATGCAATGCCACATATGTGTTTATATAATGCATCATGCATACTATGCTATAAACATATGATTTTTATATATGACTTCATTTTTACCTAGTGCTTAAATATAGGCAGTGTGATCCTTGACAAATTAAATCTTTATACAACTTTAAGTGGGCTTTTATCCTGTGGCAGAGCATATATATGTTAAGTAATTTTCATTAGATAAAACTGTAAAATTGTCCCACTTAAATTTGCTAGAGCAACAGTCATATTCCTTTGGGTTATAGCGTGAAACCAACCACTAAGATTGCTTGAGACAATTCAGAAATCAAAACTCTGTTGATAGTCAAACCTCGGGTGCCTCCCAGGTAGCCAGACCACACATATTCAAACAATACTACAGTGCTGATCACATAACATTTTTTACAACCATTATGCTGTAATAAGAAATAGACTCTCCTGAGGATGTGGCTTTTGCAGATATGGAGAGTTTGTCCAAAACTGTTGCTTGAACATAGGCAATGAAGAATTTGAAATTTAATGTTTCAAATATCATATATCCAGATATATGAGTTAGTATGTTAAAATCAAAAGATGGCCAAATTTTTATGTGTTCTGATTAATTTTCTCATTTTTGAGCCATATTTCTTTTTAAGTCACATAGCAAAATTTGAAATATTTTATATCTTAGGAAGTAACTAATTCAGTTATATTCCAGTAATCCTACTCAAAGGAGTCATTAATTGTACAGAAACATTTTTTACCTTGACAGAACATGTCTGACTTCAAGTGAAATCTGTGAAATTATATGTAATTTATGTGTAAATTATATGCAATTTATATATTATTATATAATAATATATAATTACATGTATAAACATCTGCTCAATAAAGCATAATGATACATATGGAAATATTAAACAATATTTTAAAAATATATATTGCAAAACTTAAGTTGGAAAATGCAGTAATTTATCCAACAGAACTTAAAAGAACAGAATATTTGTTTCATTTATCTTTGACTCTCTAGTGGTTAGTGCATGATCTGACTTATAGCAGAAACTCAAATATCAGTTGTTAAACAACTGTGTGCATGCTAAGTCACTTCAGTCATGTCCGACTCTCTGTAACCCCATGGACCGTAGCCCACCATGTTTCTATGTCAATGGGGTTCTCTAGGAGAGAATACTGGAATGGGTTGCCATTTCCTCCTCCAGGGGATCTTCCCGACTTCTCTTATGTCCTCTGCATTGGCAGCCAGTTTCTTTAACACTAGCACCACCTGGGAACAATTGGATGACCTATATTATTTGGTTTACTAAGTAAAATGTTAAATGCAAATAGCATATATATGTGTGTATATATATGCATATATATTTAACAATTGAAGCAGCTTTTCTGAAAATATTTTTATATTTGCTAAATATTAAGCACTAATGGTAAAACACTTGTAAATATATAAGCCAAGGTTTCACACTTCAATTCCCTTAAGTGAGCAAACTAGATATAAATTCTGAATAGATACAAAGAAAAGAATTACAGGACAGAACCAAGCCCAGGGAGAAAAACATAATGTGAAGGCATTAGTAAGAGAATAAATTGGGGTCATTTCTTGAAGTTTCTAAAATGAAAATGTGATGAGAGGAATAGCAGCAAGTATATGTATTCTAGTTTCAGATCACATCATAGAGTCATCAATCAAGGCAAGAAGAATCACTGCAAAAAACTACTTCTTTTTAGTAGAATATGCAGCTTTCTTGCTGATTTCAGAGAGTTTCTATTTGAAAATATTGCAGTAAAATTGAGATTTTTATGAGTTTTTTGTAAGGATATACAAATTTGAATTTGAAAATGACCTAAAAATATTTTTCAATATTTCTATTTTCACTTTGCAAGTAATTCATAACAATCTACATATTTTTTAATATTTTCACAACTTTAAAATATGCAATATATGGCTTGCTTAAAATTTACAATTTGATACATTTGAAATATGAACACATTCTTGGAACAATTGTTAGTGAAAGGAGAGTCTGGAGACCCTTCCTTCAGTGGGCCTCGGTTCTTNTGTTGCTTGAACATAGGCAATGAAGAATTTGAAATTTAATGTTTCAAATATCATATATCCAGATATATGAGTTAGTATGTTAAAATCAAAAGATGGCCAAATTTTTATGTGTTCTGATTAATTTTCTCATTTTTGAGCCATATTTCTTTTTAAGTCACATAGCAAAATTTGAAATATTTTATATCTTAGGAAGTAACTAATTCAGTTATATTCCAGTAATCCTACTCAAAGGAGTCATTAATTGTACAGAAACATTTTTTACCTTGACAGAACATGTCTGACTTCAAGTGAAATCTGTGAAATTATATGTAATTTATGTGTAAATTATATGCAATTTATATATTATTATATAATAATATATAATTACACGTATAAACATCTGCTCAATAAAGCATAATGATACATATGGAAATATTAAACAATATTTTAAAAATATATATTGCAAAACTTAAGTTGGAAAATGCAGTAATTTATCCAACAGAACTTAAAAGAACAGAATATTTGTTTCATTTATCTTTGACTCTCTAGTGGTTAGTGCATGATCTGACTTATAGCAGAAACTCAAATATCAGTTGTTAAACAACTGTGTGCATGCTAAGTCACTTCAGTCATGTCCGACTCTTTGTAACCCCATGGACCGTAGCCCACCATGTTTCTATGTCAATGGGGTTCTCTAGGAGAGAATACTGGAATGGGTTGCCATTTCCTCCTCCAGGGGATCTTCCCGACTTCTCTTATGTCCTCTGCATTGGCAGCCAGTTTCTTTAACACTAGCACCACCTGGGAACAATTGGATGACCTATATTATTTGGTTTACTAAGTAAAATGTTAAATGCAAATAGCATATATATGTGTGTATATATATGCATATATATTTAACAATTTAAGCAGCTTTTCTGAAAATATTTTTATATTTGCTAAATATTAAGCACTAATGGTAAAACACTTGTAAATATATAAGCCAAGGTTTCACACTTCAATTCCCTTAAGTGAGCAAACTAGATATAAATTCTGAATAGGTACAAAGAAAAGAATTACAGGACAGAACCAAGCCCAGGGAGAAAAACATAATGTGAAGGCATTAGTAAGAGAATAAATTGGGGTCATTTCTTGAAGTTTCTAAAATGAAAATGTGATGAGAGGAATAGCAGCAAGTATATGTATTCTAGTTTCAGATCACATCATAGAGTCATCAATCAAGGCAAGAAGAAGAATCACTGCAAAAAACTACTTCTTTTTAGTAGAATATGCAGCTTTCTTGCTGATTTCAGAGAGTTTCTATTTGAAAATATTGCAGTAAAATTGAGATTTTTATGAGTTTTTTGTAAGGATATACAAATTTGAATTTGAAAATGACCTAAAAATATTTTTCAATATTTCTATTTTCACTTTGCAAGTAATTCATAACAATCTACATATTTTTTAATATTTTCACAACTTTAAAATATGCAATATATGGCTTGCTTAAAATTTACAATTTGATACATTTGAAATATGAACACATTCTTGGAACAATTGTTAGTGAAAGGAGAGTCTGGAGACCCTTCCTTCAGTGGGCCTCGGTTCTTGGTAAGAAGGCAGAGAAGAATCTAAGATATTATGCGTTGCAAGAAAGTGTATTAACAATAAGGAAAGAGAACAGGTCACAAAGAGTCAGACATGACTGAACCATGGAGCACACATACACAAAGAAAGAAATGAGAAAACACCTCAAGAGAAAGGTAGGCCTTGCCAAGGGAGGAAAATGGTCCTGGAGGGCTGGGGTATAGATTTTTTAAAGTCAGGGTCATTGCATAAAGTAAAGACAGAGTTACTGACTGAGAGCCTTGATTGACAGCTTCAGGTCATATAAAAAGATGCTCTACTATGCATATCCTTCCCATAATTCAGTCTGCTATAATTAAATGTGCATATTAATGAAATACTAATGAGCAGTTAATGAGTCCAGTAGACATCAAAACTTATTTTAATACAGGATAGTGTGAGGTGTGCTCATGTGCTGGAGTAGGGAAAGTCCTAGCCAGATGGCTAGTGAGGGGTTTTTATGCCAGGACCATTATTGGAGTGCTGGTGGTCATGTTAGGGGCAGGGCTGGGTAAATTGCTTAATGGGATTAGGCAGCTATTTGAACCTTAGCTGAAGGGTCCATCTCTCTTTTCTCTCAGCTAATTTCCTGTCTATCACAATAAAAGAGTAAGCAGAGCTGTCATCTCCTTGAAAGTCCTCATAACTTTCTGAAATTATGTTTTCTTTTTGCGTGTATGTGTGTGGTTATTTTCAATCCACAGTTGATTGAATCCATGGATACAGAACCTGTGTATACAGACAGTCAACTGTATACTCTTGCACTGTCCTTATGTGAAGTCATATACCACTTGAAAATAGATTATGATAANTAAAATGAAAATGTGATGAGAGGAATAGCAGCAAGTATATGTATTCTAGTTTCAGATCACATCATAGAGTCATCAATCAAGGCAAGAAGAATCACTGCAAAAAACTACTTCTTTTTAGTAGAATATGCAGCTTTCTTGCTGATTTCAGAGAGTTTCTATTTGAAAATATTGCAGTAAAATTGAGATTTTTATGAGTTTTTTGTAAGGATATACAAATTTGAATTTGAAAATGACCTAAAAATATTTTTCAATATTTCTATTTTCACTTTGCAAGTAATTCATAACAATCTACATATTTTTTAATATTTTCACAACTTTAAAATATGCAATATATGGCTTGCTTAAAATTTACAATTTGATACATTTGAAATATGAACACATTCTTGGAACAATTGTTAGTGAAAGGAGAGTCTGGAGACCCTTCCTTCAGTGGGCCTCGGTTCTTGGTAAGAAGGCAGAGAAGAATCTAAGATATTATGCGTTGCAAGAAAGTGTATTAACAATAAGGAAAGAGAACAGGTCACAAAGAGTCAGACATGACTGAACCATGGAGCACACATACACAAAGAAAGAAATGAGAAAACACCTCAAGAGAAAGGTAGGCCTTGCCAAGGGAGGAAAATGGTCCTGGAGGGCTGGGGTATAGATTTTTTAAAGTCAGGGTCATTGCATAAAGTAAAGACAGAGTTACTGACTGAGAGCCTTGATTGACAGCTTCAGGTCATATAAAAAGATGCTCTACTATGCATATCCTTCCCATAATTCAGTCTGCTATAATTAAATGTGCATATTAATGAAATACTAATGAGCAGTTAATGAGTCCAGTAGACATCAAAACTTATTTTAATACAGGATAGTGTGAGGTGTGCTCATGTGCTGGAGTAGGGAAAGTCCTAGCCAGATGGCTAGTGAGGGGTTTTTATGCCAGGACCATTATTGGAGTGCTGGTGGTCATGTTAGGGGCAGGGCTGGGTAAATTGCTTAATGGGATTAGGCAGCTATTTGAACCTTAGCTGAAGGGTCCATCTCTCTTTTCTCTCAGCTAATTTCCTGTCTATCACAATAAAAGAGTAAGCAGAGCTGTCATCTCCTTGAAAGTCCTCATAACTTTCTGAAATTATGTTTTCTTTTTGCGTGTATGTGTGTGGTTATTTTCAATCCACAGTTGATTGAATCCATGGATACAGAACCTGTGTATACAGACAGTCAACTGTATACTCTTGCACTGTCCTTATGTGAAGTCATATACCACTTGAAAATAGATTATGATAACAAATATTCAGGATTTCATGATCTGAAGGCTTACAGAATGCCTCGTTTACAGTGATGAAATCTTGCATGTGTCACTTTAGAACAAGTGCCCATTAAACATTTAGCTAGAGTGCCAGTTTGGAATGACACCTGAAGAGCTTGACTGCTGTGCTCCAAGATGCTATTTATAAATTAAAACATAAGATGATATATGGTGCTGTTTTACGGTATCTAGCAAAAAAAGACAAAACTTATATACTGGAAAGGATAATTTATCTTGATTAGCTTGTGTAGCTAGCAGGTTTATATGAGTGTATCTAGGACCTGAGGAATTTGCCGGGGTCTCTCTCGCTGCTGCCATGTTTGGTGAAAACATTCGAGTGACAATTTCGGAAACAATAGCCTGACCAAGACATTAAAACCAAGGCCTCTATTCCCTTAGGAATTGAAACTGGATGACCTCACCATTCATGCATGCAACCTGCTGCTAAGTCGCTTTAGTCGTGTCCAACTCTGCGCAACTCCATAGACGGCAGCNACACGTATAAACATCTGCTCAATAAAGCATAATGATACATATGGAAATATTAAACAATATTTTAAAAATATATATTGCAAAACTTAAGTTGGAAAATGCAGTAATTTATCCAACAGAACTTAAAAGAACAGAATATTTGTTTCATTTATCTTTGACTCTCTAGTGGTTAGTGCATGATCTGACTTATAGCAGAAACTCAAATATCAGTTGTTAAACAACTGTGTGCATGCTAAGTCACTTCAGTCATGTCCGACTCTTTGTAACCCCATGGACCGTAGCCCACCATGTTTCTATGTCAATGGGGTTCTCTAGGAGAGAATACTGGAATGGGTTGCCATTTCCTCCTCCAGGGGATCTTCCCGACTTCTCTTATGTCCTCTGCATTGGCAGCCAGTTTCTTTAACACTAGCACCACCTGGGAACAATTGGATGACCTATATTATTTGGTTTACTAAGTAAAATGTTAAATGCAAATAGCATATATATGTGTGTATATATATGCATATATATTTAACAATTTAAGCAGCTTTTCTGAAAATATTTTTATATTTGCTAAATATTAAGCACTAATGGTAAAACACTTGTAAATATATAAGCCAAGGTTTCACACTTCAATTCCCTTAAGTGAGCAAACTAGATATAAATTCTGAATAGATACAAAGAAAAGAATTACAGGACAGAACCAAGCCCAGGGAGAAAAACATAATGTGAAGGCATTAGTAAGAGAATAAATTGGGGTCATTTCTTGAAGTTTCTAAAATGAAAATGTGATGAGAGGAATAGCAGCAAGTATATGTATTCTAGTTTCAGATCACATCATAGAGTCATCAATCAAGGCAAGAAGAATCACTGCAAAAAACTACTTCTTTTTAGTAGAATATGCAGCTTTCTTGCTGATTTCAGAGAGTTTCTATTTGAAAATATTGCAGTAAAATTGAGATTTTTATGAGTTTTTTGTAAGGATATACAAATTTGAATTTGAAAATGACCTAGAAATATTTTTCAATATTTCTATTTTCACTTTGTAAGTAATTCATAACAATCTACATATTTTTTAATATTTTCACAACTTTAAGATATGCAATATATGGCTTGCTTAAAATTTACAATTTGATACATTTGAAATATGAACACATTCTTGGAACAATTGTTAGTGAAAGGAGAGTCTGGAGACCCTTCCTTCAGTGGGCCTCGGTTCTTGGTAAGAAGGCAAAGAAGAATCTAAGATATTATGCGTTGCAAGAAAGTGTATTAACAATAAGGAAAGAGAACAGGTCACAAAGAGTCAGACATGACTGAACCATGGAGCATACATACACAAAGAAAGAAATGAGAAAACACCTCAAGAGAAAGGTAGGCCTTGCCAAGGGAGGAAAAAGGCCCTGGAGGGCTGGGGTACAGATTTTTTAAAGTCAGGGTCATTGCATAATGTAAAGACGGAGTTACTGACTGAGAGCCTTGATTGACAGCTTCAGGTCATATAAAAAGATGCTCTACTATGCATATCCTTCCCATAATTCAGTCTGCTATAATTAAATGTGTATATTAATGAAATACTAATGAGCAGTTAATGAGTCCAGTAGACATCAAAACTTATTTTAATACAGGATAGTGTGAGGTGTGCTCATGTGCTGGAGTAGGGAAAGTCCTAGCCAGATGGCCAGTGAGGGGTTTTTATGCCAGGACCATTTTTGGAGTGCTGGTGGTCATGTTAGGGGCAGGGCTGGGTAAATTGCTTAATGGGATTAGGCAGCTATTTGAACCTTAGCTGAAGGGTCCATCTCTCTTTTCTCTCAGCTAATTTCCTGTCTATCACAATACAAGAGTAAGCAGAGCTGTCATCTCCTTGAAAGTCCTCATAACTTTCTGAAATTATGTTTTCTTTTTGCGAGTATGTGTGTGGTTATTTTCAATCCACAGTTGATTGAATCCATGGATACAGAACCTGTGTATACAGACAGTCAACTGTATACTCTTGCACTGTCCTTATGTGAAGTCATATACCACTTGAAAATAGATTATGATAAATATTCAGGATTTCATGATCTGAAGCCTTACAGAATGCCTCGTTTACAGTGATGAAATCTTGCATGTGTCACTTTAGAACAAGTGCCCATTAAACATTTAGCTAGAGTGCCAGTTTGGAATGACACCTGAAGAGCTTGACTGCTGTGCTCCGAGATGCTATTTATAAATTAAAACATAAGATGATATATGGTGCTGTTTTACGGTATCTAGAAAAAAAAGACAATACTTATATACTGGAAAGGATAATTTATCTTGATTAGCTTGTGTAGCTAGCAGGTTTATATGAGTGTATCTAGGACTTGAGGAATTTGCTGGGGTCTCTCTTGCTGCTTCCATGTTTGGTGAAAACATTCGAGTGACAATTTCGGAAACAATAGCCTGACCAAGACATTAAAACCAAGGCCTCTATTTCTTAGGAATTGAAACTGGATGACCTCACCATTCATGCATGCAACCTGCTGCTAAGTCGCTTTAGTCGTGTCCAACTCTGCACAACTCCATAGACGGCAGCCCACCAGGCTCCACCGTCCCTGGGATTCTCCAAGCAAGAACACTGGAGTGGGTTGCCATTTCTTTTTCCAATGTGTGAAAGTGAAAAGTGAAAGTGAAGTCGCTCAGTCGTGTCCAACTCTTTGCGATCCCATGAACTGCAGCCATCAGGCTCCTCTGTCCATGGGATTTTCCAGGCAAGAGCACTGGAGTGGGTTGCCATTGCCTTCTCCAGCATGCAACCTAGGGAAGCCGAAATATGCCTGAGTCTGATGCAAATAGAGTTATTAGTGGTAGAAGAAGTTGATGAGACCATCAATTATGATCTCAAGGCAACTGCAGGGTTTGGACAATAATTGTTCCACTAATTCTCTTATCTTAAATCATTTTAGAGCATAAAAAAACACTACATTGAATACATTTAATGTAGACATGAGCTGACTTTAGTGATTTTATGTGTCAAGTGCTTATATTGTCCCAGTCCACAAATTCTTAGTCCATTACTAACTCTAGCTGCACCTGTAGTGAACAGGACCTATGAAACCTAGCAGCAAAGCTCTGACACTGCTTTAGATTTTCTGTCATTTTCCCTCCCCAATGATGGAACATGGGACAACCCAGAAATGTGAGAGATTAAAATACTAAGCAAAATATTTGTCTATTGGACTTTACAAATTAGTAAGTAAATGCTCCCAGTTCCTTCCTTTGTAAAGAGAGAATGACGCAGATTTGGGATGATTTTCTCAGAAGGATCACAGCAAGATCTAAGTTCAGTTTCTCGAAGCAGTCCAGATCACAGTTCACGCTTTGTTAGTGTTTTCTCTTTTATTATCTCACTCCAGCTCTCCAATTATGGCTTCTTAGAATCAAATTTGGAATAAAATATGTGCACATACTGAAGGTCTACTTTCATGGGAACTCAAACCAAGACCTCATGCCTTTAAGTTGAATAACATTCTTTTTATAGTATAAACTTTCTGTTGAACATTTCCTTCTACTCTTACTCTGTAATTTGTAATTTCTTAAAAATGTACAATAGAATCATTGGATCGAAATAGAATTATTTTAAGCTTCTTGTCATGAAATGACATACTGCTTTTCAAAACATGTACCTATTCACATAGCCACAAGCAGCATATGGCTGCTGCTGCTGCTCTTAAGTCGCTTCAGTCGTATCTGACTCTGTGTGACTCCATAAACAGCAGCCCACCAGGCTCCCCCATCCGTGGGATTCTCCAGGCAAGAACACTGGAGTGGGTTGCCATTTCCTTCTCCAATGCATGGAGGTGAAAAGTGAAAGTGAAGTCGCTCAGTCGTGTCCGACCCTCAGCGACCCCATGGATGCAGCCTTCCAGCCTCCTCCATCCATGGGATTTTCCAGGCAAGAGTACTGGAGTTGAGTGCCATTGCCTTCTCCGGTAGCATATGGAGTTACTACTTAATTTAAAAATCTTCCCATGCCAATGTTGATAGAGCTAGTATCATTTTGGTCAGACTAAGAAAGAGTTTATATGGTAAATGAATAATTTGTTCTGCTTGTATTTCAAATATACTACTTGATTATTCTCAACACTCTTAAAAAGTATAGTTTTATTCAGATTTAATTATTCACAAATAAAGAAAAATTTGAGTAAGTTATAGTTTCTGTAATTCCGATCATCATGTATAGACAATAGAACTCCATACTGTTTTTCATAGTGATTTTATTAATTTACATTCCCACCAACAGTGCACAAGCATTCCCTTTTCTTCACATCCTTACCAACACTGTCAACACATTATTTCTTATCTTTCTGATGATAGCTATCCTAACTAGTGTGAGGTAATATCTCACTGTGGTTTTTGATTTTCATTTCCCTCATCAGAATCTTTTTCTGTGCTTGTTGTCTTCTTTAGAAAAATGCCTTTTCAGGTCCTCTTCCCATTTTATAGGGCTTCCCTGGTGGCTCAGAGGGTAAAGTGTCTGCCTACAGTGTGGGAGACCCAGGTTTGATCCCTGGGTTGGGAAGATCCCCTGGAGAAGGAAATGGCAACCCACTCCAGTACTCATGCCTGGAAAATCACATAGACAGAGAAGCCTGGGAGGCTACAGTCCATGGGGTTGCAAAGAGTTGGACACGACTGAGCAACTTCACTTTTACTTTCCCATTTTATAAATGGGTTCATTTTTTATATTGAGCTTTATGAGTTATTTACATATTTTGAAAGTAAAAATTCCTATTCAAAATATTTTTAAGTGAGTAAATAATCTATTAAATATGACAATGTGTGTTCTAATAATATAACTTCTTTTCAATCATTTTTCAAGGTATTCATTACAACTTTTTAATTAATTAAAATAGTACATAGTACTGTTATACATCTGTGACAGAGGAATGGAAAACTATTAATTTTCTTCTTAAGTCAATAAAATAATCTTGCTTTTTGTTAAAAAAGATAATTTGCCTTTTTTATCCAATTGAGTATGCTGATAACAAATTATTAGTTAATAATGATTAAATATCACTTGTTATTAATGAGGATTTAGATGAAGATGTAGTGTTTAAAATGAGTTCATTTCTTTTCTCGAATTCACATCAATATTGTCTCAAAAGAATCTCAGATTAGTGGATCAACTATTGATAAGTATTTTTAACAGGCCTTTTAAGTAGAATAGAAACATACTGATTAATTTCAATGGACCAAATTGTCATAGACTAGAATAAATAGAAAAAGAAAGGGCAAAATATCAGAGTAGCTGAGATATTTTCCCTTAAATCTTTAGCATTTTATTTAATATTAGCATTTTAAAATTTATTTCGCATTTTAGTATTTTATTTAACTGAAAAGATATCTGAAATTTTGATGACAGGGATTTGATAAATAGCTTATCAATAACATGCTGTAGATAAAACCACATAAGCACCTGCTCAGGAAATAGATAACTAAATTGAACATGTGTCTTGGAAATGGTTGAGTTAGTTTAAGCCTTAAAGCAAAAGAAGAAAATCAAAGCCATTTCTGCTACCAAATTATATTATCTGGTCTATAAATACTGAAATATTGTTTAATATTTTGAAATGAATATTTTGAAGAAAATGCAGCTATGCCATTTCCAGTCAGTATGCAATTGGGTTGAAAATACTGCCTTCCCCCCAGGAAATAAGATTCTTTTCTTCTGTTGTATGCATACTAATTTGATTAACAATGAGAATTACTAACTTGTGAGTAGATTTTTGAAGCTTTAAATATAGTTAGTCACTTCAACAGTTTGAAAAGTCTCTTTACCAACCAGAATTCTGTCTAAAAATGAAATCTTAGAGTTATAAGCAAAACACATAGAATACCTGGAAACATATTTAGATTTACTGTTTTGGTCAAGAAGCAGCAGAGAAGACTACGACTTTCTAATTTCTACACTGGTAAATGTTGCTGTATTTATTTTGGTGTTATTCCATCAGTTCTATCATGTATGATGAAAATCCTCATCATAATTAGAACTATAGCTTTGACTCAACCTCTTCTTGAAAGTTTTTTTTTTAATTAATGTGACTAGAATATAATATGAAGTGATTCTCTACCATTCAGAATATTTGTTGGATTTGCAGAGGATTAGTCTTGAATTAGTCTTGAATGGCAGAAAGTGAAGAAGAGCTAAAGAGCTCTTGATGAGGGTGAAAGAGAAAAGTGGAAAAGCTGACTTANTAATTTCAATGGACCAAATTGTCATAGACTAGAATAAATAGAAAAAGAAAGGGCAAAATATCAGAGTAGCTGAGATATTTTCCCTTAAATCTTTAGCATTTTATTTAATATTAGCATTTTAAAATTTATTTCGCATTTTAGTATTTTATTTAACTGAAAAGATATCTGAAATTTTGATGACAGGGATTTGATAAATAGCTTATCAATAACATGCTGTAGATAAAACCACATAAGCACCTGCTCAGGAAATAGATAACTAAATTGAACATGTGTCTTGGAAATGGTTGAGTTAGTTTAAGCCTTAAAGCAAAAGAAGAAAATCAAAGCCATTTCTGCTACCAAATTATATTATCTGGTCTATAAATACTGAAATATTGTTTAATATTTTGAAATGAATATTTTGAAGAAAATGCAGCTATGCCATTTCCAGTCAGTATGCAATTGGGTTGAAAATACTGCCTTCCCCCCAGGAAATAAGATTCTTTTCTTCTGTTGTATGCATACTAATTTGATTAACAATGAGAATTACTAACTTGTGAGTAGATTTTTGAAGCTTTAAATATAGTTAGTCACTTCAACAGTTTGAAAAGTCTCTTTACCAACCAGAATTCTGTCTAAAAATGAAATCTTAGAGTTATAAGCAAAACACATAGAATACCTGGAAACATATTTAGATTTACTGTTTTGGTCAAGAAGCAGCAGAGAAGACTACGACTTTCTAATTTCTACACTGGTAAATGTTGCTGTATTTATTTTGGTGTTATTCCATCAGTTCTATCATGTATGATGAAAATCCTCATCATAATTAGAACTATAGCTTTGACTCAACCTCTTCTTGAAAGTTTTTTTTTTAATTAATGTGACTAGAATATAATATGAAGTGATTCTCTACCATTCAGAATATTTGTTGGATTTGCAGAGGATTAGTCTTGAATTAGTCTTGAATGGCAGAAAGTGAAGAAGAGCTAAAGAGCTCTTGATGAGGGTGAAAGAGAAAAGTGGAAAAGCTGACTTAAAACTCGGCATTCAAAAAAAGTTAAGACCATGGCATCCAGTCCCGTCACTTCATGGCAAGTAGATGGGAAAGAAATGGAAATAGTGACAGACGTTATTTTCTTTGGCTCTAAAATCACTGGGGACAGTGACTGCAGACTTGAAATTAAAAGACATTTGCTCCTTGGAAGAAAAGCTATGACAAAGCTAGACAGTGTATTTAAAAGCAGAGACATCACTTTATCAACAAAGGTCCATATAGTCAAAGCTATGATTTTTCCAGTGGTCATCTATGGATGTAAAAATTGGACCATAAAGAAGGCTGAGCACTGAAGAACTTATGCTTTCTAATTGTGGTGCTGGAAAAGACGCTTGAGAGTCCCTTGGATTGCAAGGAGATTGAAGGCAAAAGGAGAAGAAAGTGGCAGAGGATGAGATGGTTAGATAGCATCAATGACTCAATGGATATTAATCTGAGCAAACTCCAAGAGATAGTGAAGTACAGGGATGCCTGGTTTGCTGCAGTCAGTGGGGTCACAAAGAGTCAGACACAACTTGACGACAGAAAAACAACAAGCCTTGAAGCCTTTGATAGGGTTTTTATTGAGAAATATCACTGTTATCTTATAAAAATGAAATCACTTTTCAACTTGAGAAACACAACAATTTGAGTTTATCTGTGACTCTACTTCCTGAGTAGATATTTGTGGGCACACAAATGAGAATGGTTTTTATTTAAGGTTCTGTGATGACAAACTCACTTGCTGCTAAGTATATAATTTGTCAACATGTTCATCTGGAAATGTGATTGAAGATAGTAGAAGGATATGCTTTTGAAGACTTGTCAAATTTGCTGCAGGTAGAAATCAACAGACATCTAGAAACATAAGTTTTGACAGAAACTTTGGTTAATTCCACTTAAAAAAGAATGTGAACTAAGTGCAACTTATTACTAAAGAAGGCCTTCCCAGGTGACTTTGTGGTAAAGAATCTTGAACAGGAGGCTCAAGACAGGCCATTTGATTCCTGGGTCAGGAAGATTCTCTGCAGTTAAAAATAGCAAATTGCAGTATTCTTGCCTGGAGAATGTCATGGCCAGAGAAGCCTGGTGGGCTACGGTCCACGCGGTCTCAAGGAGTTGGACACTACTGAGCACAGATACACACACACACACACACACACACACACACACACACATAGAGTAAGGAAGAAACAATAGTAGAACTTAACAAAATTGACTTTGATGATTTATGTAAAAAAATTGTAAAATACAATTTTAATGCAATGAGTTGGGGATAGTTCTGTGCCTCTTGATTCAAGAGTTTCTACTGTGACAGAGACTGCTTGTTTTCTATTTAATAACACTAATACTTTCCATTTCTCAGTGACTTACTATTAGAGACAGAAATAAACACCTTTCTTCCCAGGCAACAAATTGAGTCCCTTTTACAGCGCCTACCTCAGATAAGAGATAGCAACAAAATGTGAGCAGCTATTAAACTCTGTTTCCTCTTCACTTTTCTTAATGCTGGAAACACGTACCTGATGTCTGGTGGTCTTGAGCTCATATTATCATCACGAGTTCATGTTAAGGATAGTGAAGATGGAAAACAGGGAAAGCATATAATATTGAGGATATGAATGAGGAAAAATAAGCCTCTAATTTGCATAAAATCATGTTTGTTTGCTTTAGGTCTCTATCAGTCAGTCAGTTCAGTCTCTCAGTTGTGTCCGACTCTGCAGCCCCATGGATTGCAACACGCCAGGCCTCCCTGTCTATCACCAACTCCCTGAATTTACTCAAACTCATGTGCATCAAGTTGGTGATGCCATCCAGCCATCCCATCCTCTGTTGTCCCCTCATCCTCCTGGCCCCAATCCCTCCCAGCATCAGGGTCTTTTCCAATGAGTCAACTTTTCACATGAAGTGGCCAAAGTATTGGACTTTCAGCCTCAGCATCAGTCCTTCCAATGAACACCCAGGACTGGTCTCCTTTAGGATGGACTGGTTGGACATCCTTGCAGTTCAAGGGACTCTCAAGAGTCTTCCCAACACCACATTTCAAAAGCATCAGCTGAGCTCCGAGGAATCCCAACACAAAAACACTTCATGGTAAATAAAGACACAAGATTTTAACACAGGGAGTCTGCATATGAAAATCCAGTTTGACTCTTTACCATTGCACACAACTGTTTGGGGCATAGTGTCCAATCACCTAGGGTATTGGGATTACAATTGAAATTGGGATGTTATTGGACCATTTCAAGCCAGAGCATAACATAATCTGATTTAGTGTTGATATGGACTCTGATATTAAGCAAACAAATATAAAAAAGTTATTGTAAAGTTACTGAAAGCAAATGAAAATAAAGTAAAGATCAAATGGCAAGCACAGAGGAAAAATGGACAGAGATGAGTCAGGATTTTTAATCATGAAATGATGAAGGAAATAGGATAAATATGATAATGGGAAAAAAATAGAGATCAATGTAGGAAACTCACCGGAACAAATGGGCCCTTAAGGTGTTCTAGATCTATTTCTGCTACTAGATTCTTTTAGGCAATTAAATTAACTGATGTTTACCTTTGTTGCTTTATCTGTGAAATAAAGAACTGCACTACTTTAGAAAAAAAAAAAAAGCATCAATTCTTCAGCACTCAGCTGTCTTCACAGTCCAACTCTCATGACCACTGGAGAAACCATAGCCTTGACTAGATGGACATTTGTTGGCAAAATAATGTCTCTGCTTTTCAATATGCTATCTAGGTTGGTCATAACTTTCCTTCCAAGAACTATAATTAGTGCTAAATAACTTTCGTATAGCTAGATATGAAAACATTGAATCCAACATACTTTGTGAATCAGTGTTTTGGCCTGGCTGTAACCAACCTGAGTGGTAAAAATTGATCAGATGCCAAAAGTTATATAGCAATTGACGTTATATATTATCCATACATTCATCTTTCTAATTTAAATGCTGTAGAAATAGTCTCATTATTAAAATTCCTTTTGTATTTGAATTAAAGTATATTTTATGGGATTTTTTACACCATTTTTTTTTCCTGAAATTGATCCTTGTACTGTAACATAAGATTGAGCAAGATATGTTTCTTTGTTGGCTGAGATCAGGTTCCTTCAGAACTCTGACACTGAAATGGAACTTTATAGTGGTCTCTAGTTAAGTCAAGAAGGCCACGTCTTTATTACACTGGCATTGACTGGTCTTTGGAGGGGCCACCCAAGGAAGTTAGTTTGGTTTGTGTGAGGCTGTTGTCAGCTGAGTGGAGGCTGACAGTCAGAGGCAGACTGGTGGGCAGCATTTCTGCTGAGGATGTAAATGCTCTATTTGTTTGGTTTTTTTCCTTTTCTCTCTTTTAACTTTTTAAATTATGATACTATAATAATACATTTACAAAAGACTTGGTAAATATAGAACAAAGTTACATATAGTTCCACTATATATCAAAATAATTTTAAGAAGATAAATTAAAAATTTTAGTTGGAGTTTCAACATCAACTTCTCAAAAATTAGCTGAATATATAGAAAAGTAGAAGGACATAGTATACCTAAAAAGCACTATGTACCAATTCAACATAATTAAGATTTATATAATTTTCACATAATAGCAAGATATGAATTCTATTCAAGTCCCCATAGACTATAAACCAGGAGACACTGGAACATATCCAGAGACATAAAACAAGATGCATAAACTTCATGGTCTAAAGGTATTGAAATCATATCGAGTCTCTTTTCTTATCACTGAGGAATTATGTTAGAAATGACATCAAAAGATGTTTGAAAATAACTCACATATTTTCAAGTATAATGTGGCATTTACAGAGCAATCTTTGAGCTTTAAAAGTCTCAATAAAGTTAAAAGGCTGAAAAAACATAGAGGATGGTAAATCCTCTATTTCTAAATGACAGTGTTTCTGGGCAACACATCACAGAGTCACAGAAATAAAATTATTTTCTTAAAAAATCAATTTTGCATGCAACAAAAAGTGATATGTACGTGCACTTTTTTGAAGAGAATAAATAAAAAAGAATGAAATCCTCAATTTTTATAAACTTCTATCTTAACACAAATAGTTTAAAAACTTCTTAGTCTTTTGGAGATAGGCAAAATCCTGCTCAATTAAAAGCCTAGTGTGCAAAAAAAGAATTTTAAATGAGACTGAATTTTAGGCAAATATATCAGGTAAATTCATTGTAGGCAAAGTGACTTGAGGCTGGTTAATAAGATGAAAGGCAGTAGTTTTGCTGATTCCAAGTTTCTAGGTAAGCACAACCAGTCAATATTTTTATCCCTAAAAAGGTGATTACTTAAAACAATTATTTCTTTTGATGAATCTCTGTTTGGGAAATGTGCTATCCTAAATCAAAATAAATAGAATGATGGTTGAAGAATTCTAAAGCTATGCTACACTGTGTCCTTGAGCAAATCATTCTTAATTTTAATTCCTCCATCCTGCTATTCAAACATTGTTTCTTTGTCAAGTGATTTGATTAATGTTGTGAAAACACCCTAGAACCAAAAGATGAACACTGAATAAGTGCAAAGTACCATTATGTATTTTATTCTTGTCATTAATCGCCTGTTTCTCTATTATTTAATCTAAGAAGGAAAGGTTAACACTCCATGTCCCCTCTATCACTATAATAATAAATAAGCGTAACAACTGCTTTCAATTGGAGTGATACATTGGCTGTGATGTGTGCTGTGCTTAGTTGCTCAGTCATGTCTTAACTCTTTGTGACCCCATGGACTATAGCCCTTACGGCTCCTCTGTCCATGGGATTCACCAGGCAAAAACACTGGAGTGGGTTGCCATGCCATCCTCAAGGACATCTTCCTAACCCAAGGATCAAACCCAGGTCCCACATTGCAGGCGGATTCTTTACAAGCTGAGCCACCAGGGAAGCCCAATAGATTGTCAGTTGCTTTATTTATTCATTTTTTCAATGTATTTTAAAATTAAGTGGCTTTTATTTTTTTAGAGCTTTAAAATTTTCTCGGCAAAATAGAGCAGGAAATACAGAGCTTCCATACACTCCTTGCTTCCACACTCACACAGCCTCCCCAACTATCAGCTTCATGGCCCAAAGTGGCACATTTTTCACAGTCAATCAATCTACACCGATGTGAGTGATAATATTATCACTCAGAATCCATAGTTTACAATAGAGTTCACTCTTGGTGTTGTACATTTATGGGTTTGACAAATGCTGAATGACATGTATCTATCATTCTGGTAACACACATGGTTTTCTCATTGCCCTTAAAATCCCCTGTGCTCTATCTAGTTATCCCTCTCAGCTTCCCAATCCCAAGAAACCATTATTTTCCCTGTCTCCACTGTTTTGCCTCTCCGAGAATGTCACATAGTTGGAGCCTTAAAATATATGGCACTTTTGGATTGATTTATTTCACTTATTAATGTATATTTAGATTTCCTCCATGTCTTTTCATAACTTTATAGCTCGTTTCTTTTTAGCACAAAATAATATTCCATTGTCTGAATTATCATAGTTTGTTTCTCCATTTACCTATTGAGGGATATCTGGTTAACTTCTCTTTTGGCAATTATGAATAAAGTGCCTATAAATAGTCATATCCAAGTTCTTGTGTAGTTATACTTTTAATTAGTTTGGATACACAGTAAAGCATGCAGTTCCTAGAACATATGGTAAAAGCCTGTTTCATTTTGTAAGTGATGGAGAAACTTTCTTCTAAAGTGACTGTACCATTTTGCATTCCCACCAGCCATAAATAAGAGTCCCTTTTGCTCTACATTATGGTCAGCATTAGATGCTGTATTTTGGATTTTGGTCATTCTAATAAATATGTGGGAAGATCCCCTGGANAATTTTTTCTAAAGTGACTGTACCATTTTGCATTTCCACCAGCCATAAATAAGAGTCCCTTTTGCTCTACATTATGGTCAGCATTAGATGCTGTATTTTGGATTTTGGTCATTCTAATAAATATGTGGGAAGATCCCCTGGAAGAGGGCATGGCAACTCATTCCAGTATTCTTACCTGGAGAATCCTCATGGATATAGGAGCCGCAAAGAGTTGGACAGGACTGAGTGACTAAGAATGGTAAATATGCAGTGGTGTCTTGTTTTAATTTGCATTTCCCTGATGACATATGATGTGGAGGATTTTTTTCATATGCTTATTTCTTCTTTGGTGAGATGTTTATTTAAGGGGTCTTTGATCCATTGTTATTGATTTTTTTTAATTGCTGAATTTTGTTTTATATATTTTGGATAATAATCCCTTATTAGATATACCTTTTGCAAAGATTTTCTCTCAGTCTGTGACTTATTCTTTTTCACAGAAGATGTTTTTAATTTTAATATTCAGCTTATAAATTATTTCTTTCAAGAATCATGTCTTTGATGCTATATCTAAAAAGTTATATCCAAAGTCATCTAAATTTTCTCCTTTTGTCTTCTAGAAGTTTTATACTTTTGCATCAAAACCTTTATTTAATGACTAGTAGATCTGTGATGCATTTCCTTATAATTGCTAATAAAATTACTATAATTTGAGCCTTGAGGATGTATGGATTGAAGTGGTAACTGTCTACTTAATCTTCAGTAATACCAAATTTAAAAGAAATACCAATTAAAAAAGAAAATAGCAAAAACTGTTTTTTCCATTTTAGTTTACATTCCTATGACAAATGTCACCTGGCCTTCTGATTTTACAGATGTTAAAAAAGCACATGTGATTGTCACAACCATCTCATATCCTCTTTAACCAGTCATGTTTTGCAAGTTTTCTTTATGTAAAGTCCAGCTCAACGATGTGATATAAAATTTTTTGTGGCAAATTGAGACCTACTCATTTCCCCTACCCATTCCTTTATAGTTCTGATTCCCTCCATGATGGAGAAAAAATAATTAGGGCACTAACACCAAAGTGGGTGAAAAAAGACCTGAATGATTTTTCATTAGTCAGTCATTTTGGCAAAACTTCTTTAGCAGTGCCTGTCTACTTTTATATGTGGCACAATCCTTAAGTATATGCTAAACTTGGTGAACAGGAAAAAAACAGTAAAGAGATCTATGCTTCAATTCTGACTTCATCGCTTAGAACTAAATGAACACCTGTGATTTAGTTGACTCCTGTGAGCTTCATTTAACCCATTTTCAGAGGAAGATGGTAGTACCTATTTTATAAAACTGTTAGGAAGAGTGAATGGAATAGAATATAGAGAATTTTTAGCTGTGCATGACAAATGCTAACCACTTGAAAATGTTTATTTTCACTCATTTTTTACTCCTATTCACTCCCATTTTAGCTATTTATATTTTACATGTATTCTACTATTTTCCTATGTTTGGCACTTTGTTTCTCTCTTTCTTAACTGTCAATGCTTTCTTCTCTGATCAGAGTTTCTATTGCTTGGGTTTTACTATGAAATATTTTGTCACAAAATTTCCTTACTGTTATCCCTGCCTCTTTCCATATCAAAAGACTCCTNTGAGCTGGGACAACAAGGGGCCTTTGTCCTCCCCCTCTTGCTAGTCTCAAGCCTCAGAGTCCTTAAAGCGGTGTCCATCTAAGGGTGAGTGATATTTTCCATGGTCAGGTATAGTTTTATATGTCCTTGTTGAACTGGCACTGCATGCTGTAGCTTATTGACCTGGGCAGAGACAAAATGGGTTAGACAATTGATAATACATGAAGCGATCATAAGCAACATAAATACGGTGATAACAAGGGTTAGTAGGGGCATTAGCCAACTCCAAATCTCCCCTCATCAGGACAAGTATCCCGCAAAGAGAGATTGTAGCTGCCCCAAGGACTCTCCAGCTCATTCTCTGAGATCCTGTAGGATCTGAATGCTTTTCTTGAAGCCTGTGAGACTTCCTTTAATTTAGTTGGAGGTAATTACCCAGAAACAACACATCTCATTCAAGATAACTCAAATCCCTCCTTGTTCAGGGATCAGGAAATCTAGCTCCTGTCTATTTTGGAATACAACTCCTGCTAAGCTGTGCTGGCTCTTTAGAACATCCTGAGAAATCTTATCCCCAGAAACTTAATTTTGGGGTTGTTCATTAGAATGACACATTTGCAGTCCTGAATAGGTACTTGAGATCTCCCTTGGGCTCACAGGTGTATGGAGTGTCCCCTTCTGTTTTCTTCCATGGCTTGACTCGTGGGTAGTGAATCCAGGAGTCATGCCCTGATACCTAGACTATTGTGGGGGTAGAAATTATTATAGGGTAGGGGCCCTTCCTTGTGGGCTGGAGTTGAGTCTTTGGGGACATATCTTTTCCAGACTTTAATTAGTACTTGAGTCCCTAGAGCATATAGTGGTGGGTCTTTAGAATCTTTTGGATCCTTGTTGACACCCCTCAAGCATATATCTTGTGGAATTTTCATGGTATAACCCTGGAGGGTCTGAGCCTCTGGATCTAGGAAGAGGTCACTGACATAAACAAAAGGCCTGCTATATAGCATTTCATAAGTATTAAAACCAACCTGTTCCTTAGGGGCAATGTGGGTGAGGAGGAGAGCTATTGGTTAGGACTCCTTATATCCAAAGGAGGTCTCCTGGATTATCTTTTTACTACTGATTTTAAGAATTGGTTGGCTCTTTCTACTTTTCCTGAAAACTGAGGCCTCCAAGCACAATGGAGATAATAAGCAACGCCCAATGCTTGAGAGACCCCTTGGGTGACTTTAGAAGTAAATAATGTCCCATTGTCACTTTGTAATGAGATGGGAGCAGGATACACATATCTCTTGGTATATGCCTAGTAGTGAAATTACCAATTATTTGTGACTTCTGCATTATTGCATGCAGATGTACTAAGTTGCTTCAGTGGTGTCCCACTCTTTGCAATCTTATGGACTGTAGCTGACCAGGCTCCTCTGTCCATGGGATTCTCAAGGCAAGAATACTGTAGTGGCCTCTTTTAGGGGATCTTCCCAACTTAGCGATTGAACCTGAGTCTCTTAAATCTCCTGAATTAGCAGGCTGGTTCTTTACCACTAGAGCCACCTGGGAAGCACATTAAGTGTGTATATTTATAAAATACTGCCCTTATATGTCGGAGAAGGCAATGACATCCCACTCCAGTACTCTTGCCTGGAAACTCCCATGGATGGAGGAGCCTGGAAGGCTACAGTCCATGGGGTCCCTGAGTCAGACACGACTGAGCAACTTCACTTTCACTTTTCACTTTCATGCATTGGAGAAGGAAATGGCAACCCACTCCAGTGTTCTTGCCTGGAGAATCCCAGGGATGGCAGAGCCCAATGGGCTGCCGTCTGTGGGGTCGCACAGAGTTGGACACGACTGAAGCGACTTAGCAGCAGCAGCAGCAGCCCTTATATGTACAGATAAAAGCAATAGGGTCCTCTGCTTTGGATTTCACCCTAACTCTAACCCTGCCTCATTTTTATCCGTAGTGAATTTGTCCATTAGGTAACAGAATCTCCCAACTTCCCAATTCTAAGTACCTGAGAACATAGAATTGTCTAAACTGCCTGAGCCCACTTCCAAGCTTTCCTTCTCATTTTTTCCTGAGTGTTCTACCTGAAGGCAGATATACAACAATTTACACACCTCAGATCCAAGGGGATTCCTTAGAACTGCCTACAACTGGCTATTTGAGGAAATTCAGCTTTGATATGTAATGCAGCCCTGGGACATCTATAGGCAAGTATCAGTTCAGTTCAGTTCAGTCACTCAGTCATGTCTGACTCTTCGCGACCCCATGAATCGCAGCACGCCAGGCCTCCCTGTTCATTACCATCTCTCAGAGTTCACTCAGACTCACGTCCATCGAGTCCGTGATGCCAGCCAGCCATCTCATCCTCGGTCGTCCCCTTCTCCTCCTGCCCCCAATCCCTCCTAGCATCAGAGTCTTTTCCAGTGAGTCAACTCTTCTCATGAGGTGACCAAAGTACTGGAGTTTCAGCTTTAGCATCATCCTTCCAAAGAAATCCCAGAGTTGATCTCCTTCAGAATGGACTGGTTGGATCTCCTTGCAGTCCAAGGGACTCTCAAGCATCTTCTCCAACACCACAGTTCAAAAGCATCAATTCTTTGGCGCTCAATCTTCTTCACAGTCCAACTCTCACATCCATACATGACCACAGGAAAAACCATAGCCTTGACTAGA
>SJYW01031990.1:354650-367583 GCA_006410735.1 Raphicerus campestris | reverse complement strand
GTTCTAACTGTTGCTTCCTGACCTGCATACAGATTTCTCAAGAGGCAGGTCAGGTGGTCTGGTATTCCCATCTCTTTCAGAATTTTCCACAGTTTATTGTGATCCACACAGTCCAAGCCTTTGGCATAGTCAATAAAGCAGAAATAGAATGCTCTTTAAACTTAATGTTTCCGCAGACCAAAAAACAACAACCAAAAAACCCCAACAGCAACTTTGTCTAGATAGTGAAAAACTAGATATTAATCTAGTTTTAAAATAAAAACATAGAATAGGTCAGAAATAATGAGACTCCAATCCATTTTTAAAACAATATTAACTAACTTTCTTAGAGCTTTCTCCCTTGAATTATAAGACAGTTGTTATTAAAATTTTAAGTTATCTTGCTGTGTTCTAAGTGACATGATTTGACTTTTAATTGAATTTGAGTTTTCTTGCATGATTCTTCTGTATGTTCCCTTAGGGAAAAAAAAATCAAACTGTCATTTTTGTCTTTTCCTTTTTATACTAGAGCATATCACAATAAAATGTACAGCCACATTTAAATCTAGATGCACTTGCTCTCAGGCAGTCTTCTTTCCTTCCATCATGCTTTTGAAGTTCCTTAAGATTCTGTTTTAGGTTTTCTTGCTCATCTCATTCTCTAAGAAGACTCATTCAAACCATTTTCTTCAGTTACTTGCAAGTCATTCTAGAGTACTTTTGTGACTTCAATTACTTACTTATTAGCTTACCTCATAAACATCTCAAACTCAGCATACTAAAACCAAGACATAGGTCCCCTGTTGATCTCTAACTGCACAAGCTGTACCCTGTCGAACACACACACACACACACACACACACATGAAATTCAGTCTTTTCACTTATCTCCAACCTTATTCAACGACATCATTTTTCACTCAGTTGATCAAGCAAATAACCAAAAAGCCATTCTATATAGCTCTTTCTCAGCTCTATATTAACAAACCTATCACTAAGTCCTATTCACCAGAGCTCTACTTTCTCTTGAAACTATAATATTTGTTTCTCTCTTTCCCTGATTTCATCAAAACAGTCTCAGAAAGTATCATCTTTCACCTAGACTCCTAGAATAGTTAATGTTCTCTTCCTACCCATCTGGCTTTCCTCTATTTTTCACACTGCTTCCAGATATACTTTTTTCAAATTTAAATCTGGTGATGTCATACCAAGGATTAAAACTCTTCAGCAGCTACCCATGGCTAATAGAATTATGACCAAAATTCATATGACCTTTAAGTTTTTTATGATTTCATCTTTGCCTACCTCAACATGCTCATTGATCTTTGTTTTTCACTATCTGCACGCTGACCTTCTAGTCTCTCTTCTTTGTCATGCATGTTTTAATTTTTGTATACATCTTTTCTCTGACTGGGATGGTCTGTCCTTCCAGACACCCAGTAGGTATCAGCTTAAACGTAATATTTTCAGGGAAATCTTGGACCTCTCTATCTAAATGTGTCCCTAGATTACTAAACTCATAAAACTAAGTATATAACATTTATTAGCATTTGTTGTAGTTACTTTTTCATATGTTTATGAATAATTAATCTTTCCTCTCTATCATATTATAAGCACAGTGAGGACTGGATTGTTTATTTTTTATTTTTTTTTAACTTTTTATTTTATATTGGAGTATAGTTGATTAACAATGTTGTGATAGTTTCAGGTATACAGCAAACTGATTCAGCTATACATATACATGTATCTATTCCTTTTCAAATTATATCCCCATTTAAGTTGTTTCATAACATTGACCAGAGTTCCCTGAGCTATATAATAGGTCCTTGTTGGCTATCCATTTTAAATACAGAAGTGTACATGTCAATCCCAAGCTCCCTAGCCTTCTCTCCCTGCAACTCTTCTCCCTGGTAACCATTAAGCTTGTTCTCTAAGTCTGTGAGTCTGTTTCGGTTTTGTAAGTAAGTTCATTTGTATAATTTCTTTTTATATTTCACTTATAAGCAATATCATATGATATTTCTCTTTCTCTCTCTGGGTGAAGTAAGTCAGACAGAGATGGACTGTTTATTTTTACTCACAAGTTTAACCCCACTTATACTAGCAATTAGAAATTGTCTCACACATGGTGCAGACCTCAATAAGGATATATTAACTGGCTACAATAATAAATGAATGAATTGTTGAGTAAATCATCTGAAAAATTATCTTAACAAACAAAAACAAAAAAGTATTTATTAGTTATAATTATGAAGCTGCCAAGAGCAAGTTTAATAAATGCCTGAAAATTGCTTACCATGAAACAGATACTACAAAAAGATAGGTGCCTTGACAATGTATGCAGAACTGAAAACAAATACTCTTACTAATGTTATTACGTTTTATATTTAACTTATTTTAGAAATCATTATTAAGCAATAATAAATCATGCAAAACTACCACTTATATTTTTGCTATGTTTCAATATGATATGTAAAGTGAAAACAATCAATCTAGCAATTTTTTATGTAGAAATTGAGAAACAATTTTCAACATCATTTCTGTCCTTTACTTGCTGTCAATGTTAATTGAAACCAGTTAACTAACTTGCTTTAAAGTTGAGTTTCTTATTCTTTAAAATGTGTATACTGCACTGTATCATACTGGATTGTTGTAAGGATTAAATGAAATACATACAAATGTGCCTGTCATAGAAAAAATTTAGCTTCATAAATATTTTGTAGTTTAATAAAGTTAATGCTTAAGTATAATTTAGCAGTGTAATAAAAACACAGTGCAACATATGCCAGAAACACAAAACCATTATCAATTCAGCTAGTATTTTCTAGGCTTCCCTGGTGGCTCAGACGGTATAGCGNCTCCCTAGCCTTCTCTCCCTGCAACTCTTCTCCCTGGTAACCATTAAGCTTGTTCTCTAAGTCTGTGAGTCTGTTTCGGTTTTGTAAGTAAGTTCATTTGTATAATTTCTTTTTATATTTCACTTATAAGCAATATCATATGATATTTCTCTTTCTCTCTCTGGGTGAAGTAAGTCAGACAGAGATGGACTGTTTATTTTTACTCACAAGTTTAACCCCACTTATACTAGCAATTAGAAATTGTCTCACACATGGTGCAGACCTCAATAAGGATATATTAACTGGCTACAATAATAAATGAATGAATTGTTGAGTAAATCATCTGAAAAATTATCTTAACAAACAAAAACAAAAAAGTATTTATTAGTTATAATTATGAAGCTGCCAAGAGCAAGTTTAATAAATGCCTGAAAATTGCTTACCATGAAACAGATACTACAAAAAGATAGGTGCCTTGACAATGTATGCAGAATTGAAAACAAATACTCTTACTAATGTTATTACGTTTTATATTTAACTTATTTTAGAAATCATTATTAAGCAATAATAAATCATGCAAAACTACCACTTATATTTTTGCTATGTTTCAATATGATATGTAAAGTGAAAACAATCAATCTAGCAATTTTTTATGTAGAAATTGAGAAACAATTTTCAACATCATTTCTGTCCTTTACTTGCTGTCAATGTTAATTGAAACCAGTTAACTAACTTGCTTTAAAGTTGAGTTTCTTATTCTTTAAAATGTGTATACTGCACTGTATCATACTGGATTGTTGTAAGGATTAAATGAAATACATACAAATGTGCCTGTCATAGAAAAAATTTAGCTTCATAAATATTTTGTAGTTTAATAAAGTTAATGCTTAAGTATAATTTAGCAGTGTAATAAAAACACAGTGCAACATATGCCAGAAACACAAAACCATTATCAATTCAGCTAGTATTTTCTAGGCTTCCCTGGTGGCTCAGACGGTATAGCGTCTGCCTCAAATGCAGGAGACCCGGGTTTGATTCCTGGGTCTGGAAGATTCCCCTGGAGAAGGAAATGGCAATCCACTCCAGCACTCTTGCCTGGAAAATCCCATGGACGGAGGAGCCTGATAGGCTACAGTGCATGTAGCAAAGAGTCGGAGACGACTGAGTGATTTCACTTTCACTTTCAGGCTCGTGATGGGGGCTTCCCCAGTGGCTCAACAAGTAAAGAATCTGCCAGCAAAGCAGGAAACACAGAAAACACCGGTTGGATCTCTGTGTAGAGAAGATCCCCTGGAGAAGGAAAATGGCAATTCACTCATTCTTGCCTGAAAAATCCCAGAGGAGCCTGGTGGGATACAGTCCCACTGGGTCACAAAGACTGGGATACGACTGGGCAACTAAGCACAGCACTAGGCTCAGGGCATTTCACACAAGCTCTCATCTATTTGTGTAGGGTNCCCCTGGAGAAGGAAAATGGCAATCCACTCATTCTTGCCTGAAAAATCCCAGAGGAGCCTGGTGGGATGCAGTCCGCTGGGTCACAAAGACTGGGATACGACTGGGCAACTAAGCACGGCACTAGGCTCAGGGCATTTCACACAAGCTCTCATCTATTTGTGTAGGGTCTCCCTAACCAAAGAGAAATTGAGATATTATTATATGGTATTTTGAGAAGATACTCAACATCTTTGCGGCCAGTAAGTACCCTTATATATACACATCCTCTCCAGTTACAAGTAACTCTAGTGGTCAGTCTTATAAAAGAGACCTTATTTCCAGTATGCCTCTGGATAGTAGAAATGTGTTCCTTAGTGGTCTTGTTAAAGTAAATAAAAGATATTATTTAGCCAATGTTTTTGACCAGTTGGATTTGTAAAAATTTAAATAATTCTATCAAAAAAAAAATGAATTGCTGCTATTAACAACTAAGGGCATTTAAATATTAAGATTTGTACTGTTTGTTTTACTGTGTAGTTGGCCCTCCTTATCTGTGGGTTCTGCATCCATAGATTCAACCAACGTTGTTGAAAATTGCAAAAAAAAAAAAAATCCAGAAAGTTCCAAAAAGCAAAATTTGAATTTGCAACATGCTGGCAACTATATACATTTATATACATTTATAACTATTTACAATGCAGGAAACCCAGGTTTAGACACAACTAAGTGACTAGTACTTTCACTTCCTTTTCATAACCATTTATATAACATTTATATTATACTAAATGTGATAATTAATCTAGTAAGTAAGCAAGAGTTAGTTGCTCAATTATATCTGACTCTTTGTGACCCCATGGACTGTAGCCCGCCAGGCGCCCCTGTCCATGAAGTTCTCCAGGCAAGAATAGTGGAATGAGTTGCCATTCCCTTCTCCAGGGGATCTTCCTGACCCAGGGATCCAGTTCCAGTCTCCTGCATTGCAGGCAGCTTCTTTACCACGTGAGCCACCAGAGAAACTAGAGATAATTTAAACAATGTTGAATGATGTGTGTAGGTTATTTGCAAATACTATGCCATTTTATATAAGGGCCTTTAGCATTCACACATTTNCTGACCCAGGGATCCAATCCCAGTCTCCTGCATTGCAGGCAGCTTCTTTACCACGTGAGCCACCAGGGAAACTAGACATAATTTAAACAATGTTGAATGATGTGTGTAGGTTATTTGCAAATACACTGCCATTTTATATAAGGGCCTTTAGCATTCACACATTTTGGTATCCACAGGTTGTCTCGGAATCAATCGCTGACTGATACCAAGGGAGAACTATAAAGTGGAAAGAAAATCAAATTAGTAACAAAAGGCAGGGATTTTTCTGTCATATGTATGTGTACTTAGTATGTAGGGATGTGTAAACATATAAAGATCTATCTATCCATCTGCTTATCTTTCAATGATCTGGAATATATTAAATATGTTAAAACTCCTTTCTGTGGGTATATAACCATTCAATTGAATTTTTCATCTCAATTTCAAATTATTAATTTGCACATATATTTTTATGATTTGTCAGGAAATTATCTTGGATTTCCTAAGTATGTCCAATATCATCAGTGACCAAGAGTATATTTTTCTTTGATTATACTTACTTTTACTTTCTTAAATCATCTTTTCCCCCCTTATTTTCTAGTTTCTTTAGTAATTATTGAATAAAAGTAGTGAAAACAGACATCCCTATCACCCTCTTTAATAAATTGTTTTATATATTTTTTATCTTTTTTTTTTTTTTTTTTGGCCTTACTGCATAGCATGTGGGATCCTACTTCCTTAGAAGGGATTGAATCTATAACCCCTGCAGTGGAAACATGGAGTCTTAACCACTGGACCACCAAGGAAGTCCCTCTATATTTTGGGTGAATTTTTTAGCAGTATCACCCAGATGATGAATGACTCCACGTTTAATTCATAGTCATTGAATTTTTTGGTCTAATGATCACATTTTATATGTTGAAAATTCTACTTAATTCTTGTTCATAGGGTTTTAATCAGTTTTCTCACTTGTTCTTTGTTCATGTTTGCAATTCCCTCTATTTTTTATCTTTATATATTAGAAATATTTTATATTCAGTATTTTATAGACCCAGTATCTTGTGGTTATAATGTTTTACGGTGGTTTACCAAGTTGTTAATTTTGAAATTATCTATTTCTTTCCTTTTCTTTTCTATAATATTTTTATAGAAATATTTTTATAGAAACCTGCTTCCAAATTTACTTCAGTTAAATCTTGACATATTTCACATAAAAATGTGATTTTTAATTTATTCCCTTTAGTTTATTTTTTGCTAGGAACTTACTGTAACATTAATGGTGAGGGTTTAGGTCGTTTCCATTATTTGAGATCTAGTTTCCCTTATTTGAGATCTGTCCTATTTATGTGATCCTTGCCTTTTCAAAATCAATCCATGCATGNATTTTTAATTTATTCCCTTTAGTTTATTTTTTGCTAGGAACTTACTGTAACATTAATGGTGAGGGTTTAGGTCGTTTCCATTATTTGAGATCTAGTTTCCCTTATTTGAGATCTGTCCTATTTATGTGATCCTTGCCTTTTCAAAATCAATTCATGCATGTATATGCAGAGATGCATAAATTGCTATCATAAGCAATTATTTTAAAAAGCAAACATAAATAAAAAAGTAATTAAGTTCTATTCTTTGGTTTCTTCACTGTGATGGCAATTTAGAGTAGAACTGTACACTCCTAGATGCCTCAGAGTACTAAATGTGGTTAGCATGTATAAAATTTAGCTACCTGAAGAGAATACTTCATATGGCATGGGCATAAAAGCGACCTTCACAGTCTTGCAAAACATCTCCCTAAAAAGATTCTAAGATTATCAACAACAAGGAAAAACAAGCAGAGATATGGAAAGATGATATTTTGTTAAACTCTACATAGGTATCTGAATAGTAATGTTAAATAGTTTTTTTTTAATGAAAACTATTTGAATTTGTCAAATTGCTTTACCATCTCTGCCTCTAATGTTTTGTGAAATTTTATTTCATATATTCATAGTTTTATTTTTCCTTAATAAATGATAAATACATGTTTTTAATATTTTCATTTGCATATAGAAATATATACACATACATATGGATATACATATCTGTTATATATATTTATCTCATAAAAATCCTATATATAAGATATATATGTATATATATATATATATATATATATATATATTCTTTTTGAAAAATTGAAGCTTGTTCAAACCAAGATTTGAACACAGATTTGTCTGTGTGTGTATCTTGATTTCTGGTCTGTAACCAAACTAACTCTTGTACTATGGAAAAGTTGCTTTTCATTTGGAATCTCAGAATCTTAAATAAAAATATTTCTTATACATGTTTATTGGTAGATTGAAAGAATATAAAGGCATTAACATATATGTGAACAATAAGAAATTACCATAGCATGATAAAAATATCACTTTTCATGCAGAGAGGATTGGAAGGCTACACAATAGGAATTTGACATGCTTGGAATTAAGGGCTCATTCACGGTCATAGATGAAGTAACGACAACTTTGAGAAGTTTGAATTTCCAGTCTCCTTTTATATCAATGACCCAGGATAACATTAGTCAGAACATGTTTCTTGGTAATTGCCATTTCGAAAGATAGGCTGTGTTTATTGGATGAATTATTCCTCTTTGAAGCAGTAATATGCACTTAAATGTGTGATTAGTTAATATCAGTATGTGTTAGAGCGCGCTAAGGTCTAGAAAAATGCCCCACTGAAATTAAATAAAATCTACCTGATTTATGTGCCAGACAGTTAAACAAGACTCACAATGATTTTAGCAGCTTTACTGGTACTCAGATTTACAGACAATTGAATTTCTACAGCAGAATCTTCCTGACAATAAAATTTAGTGATAAAGTAGGAAACATTGTTAGCACTAAGAAGGATATTGTTAAGAAGAGAAATTGAAATTTGTTATGGCAGCAGCAGAAAGATTCAGTGTGAGTAAAGTTAAGTTAGCCATCTAGGGAGACAGAAAAAGTAACCTAAGTAAATGTTTAGAATGATATTAATCTTGCAAAAACAGAGGGTAGGAAAAGACCTGGGGATATCATAGTAATTAATAGCCTGAAATTAAAAGTTCAGGGTCTGACAGGTATAATGAAGGGAAGTAAAATCCCAGGACATATAATTTCTTTAAAAGGTAATTAAAAATCAAGGAGATAATAGACCTTGTTTCACATGGCATGCCGGTACAAATCATTATTTCAATATTGAGCTGATGTGAAGTATTATTTTTTTCATCCTCACACATATAAAACCTTAAAAGCTGGTGTTAAAAAAGTAGAAATATGTAGAGTAAAAATGCAAAATGCAACTACATATTTACCAGGATTCAATTAAGAGCTATTTCTCAGAATACTCTGATATTTTAAGTAAGTGTAAGTTAACCTTTGAGTCCAATGGTTCTTTTTGTTTTTTTTTTAATGTGCATTTAAAAGCTTCCAACAGATGTGTTATTCTAACAAAACAGTGATCATTTTGAAAACTCAGGAATGTTTATTAGAATGTATTCTATTCGAATATCAGAGTTGGTTTTCTNATTTTTATTTTTTTTTCCCTTTTAATACTTTATTCTATTTTACAGTACTGCGTTGGTTTTGCCATACATTGACATGAATCATCCACAGGTGTATACGATCTCCCCATGCCAAAGCCCCCTCCCTAGAATGTATTCTATTCGAATATCAGAGTTGGTTTTCTTCAGTTTTTAGTCATGAAAGACCTTAAATAAGTGTATAGCCTTTGCATTCTGTTGATTTAATTGATATTTTTTTCTGAAAGTATAATCATATTTTAAGTTAAATATAAACATCTAAATAATAGCCCATCAGAGATCCAAATAATAGCATACTTGTGATAGATGTTTAATTTAAACTTGAAAATATTTCTCAAAAACACAGGTTGACTTCAACAAATGTTTATTAAATACGTACTATTATCACAGACCCAGGTAGCTCGGTGCAGAGGTGAAAGGATGAAGGTCTAGCTCTTCAAAGGATTCCTTTGCAAGAGAAATTGTAGACATTTAGTGTTTTCTTTGGGATGAGAATACTAGTAGTAAAGCAAGGAAACCAAGGCTTTGATGCTGGACTTAATATTTGAATTCTACCCAAGCCCTTGGTAGGTGGTGAATTTGGTTGATTATACAGAAGCTCCAAGTTCCACTTTCTTCTCTTGTAAACTAGAGTTAATACTTGTGCTAGAATATCAATATCTGCAAAACTTGATATTAAATAAGGACCAGCTGAGTGGTAAAGGATCTGCTGCCAGTACAAGAGACACATTTCCCATCCCTGGGCTGGGAAGACCCTGTGGAGGAGAAAATGGCAACCCACTCCCAGTATTCTTGCCTGAAAAATTCAATGGACAGAAGATCCTGGCAGGCTTCAGTCCATAGAGTCCCAAAAAGTTGGACACAACTAATTGAACACTCATGTAATAGATGCCATTTTGTTGTTTTTACTTTAGTTTTTGTTCTGGCTATATAATTTACATATTTTTGTTCATTATGTGAGTCTATACCAAAATTAAAGCCACATCACATATTCTCCATTTAATCTTCCCATTGTGAAGTATGACATAATCTTCCAGTCCTATAGAAAAGAGTTGCTACTAAATTAAAGGATATTTATTAACTATTTCCCCATGTCTCTAACCAGGATTTCTATGTTGCTTACAATGTGTGGAATCAAAAAGAAAGCACATAATAAACACTTAGAGAAGAGCTTCAGCACATGTGTTAGGAAGAATAAATATTATAAGAAATAACAAGAAGAGAGAATTGTAATCTATTTTAGAGCAAGCACTTTATGAAGTAAACTTCAAACTGAACCTTGAATAGTAAAAGAGTAGTAGCTTCAGATAGTATGTCTGTATGTATATATACATATTCACGTGTGAGCCTGAGTGGTCAGTCACTCAGTCATATCTGACTCCTTGTGACCCCCTAGACTGTAGCCAGGATCCTCTGTCCATGAGATTTTCCAGGCAGGAATACTGAAGTCAGTTGCCATTTCCTCCTCCAGGGGATCTTTCTGACTCAGGGATCGAACCAGAGTCTCTTATGTCTCCTGAATTGGCAGGCAGGTTCTTTACCACTAGAGTCACCTGGGAAGTCCCATATATACACAGACAAATATTATTATAAATGTTTTCTATGTTCAAATTTGTAATTATCATATATTAATTTTTTGCTTCTTTTTGTATAATTGTTTTGATGAACACAATTTTATTTTCTGCCATGCTGTTTTTGAGTCTGTATTTCAGTTCAGCCTCTCAGTCATGTCTGACTCTTTGTGACCTGATGGACTGCAGCACACANACACAGGGGCCCGAGTTCAATCCCTCATTAGGGAACTAGATCCAACATGCCACAACTAAGAACTAGTACAGCCAAGTAAATAAATAAAAATATTTTTTTTTAAATTTACAACCAATGATTAATAGCTGAGGCAAACAAAATAATAACCAAAGAGTTTAAAAGGAAAAAGTGGAAAATAAGATATCCATAGGAGCTTTGAAAAGCTCCAGCATATTCCTGGGAATCTAGAAGGGCAAAAGCAAGCACATGGCTATTTGCATGCCCAGCATTGTGCACATGTTCAAGAAAGACCTGAGAGGCCCTAAACTCTTACCTCTGGCTAAACCTGAACATCTGAACAGGCAGAAAATAAAGGCTAAGGCACAGTTGTCGACTATCAGTCTGAGTGTCGAAGGAGTGCCTCAAATGTACACAGGTCCTCTCAGTAAAGACTGGGAAATTTAATGGTTCTAGTTCAATCATTAGCTGACCACTAGTTTGGCCACCTCATGCGAAGAGTTGACTCATTGGAAAAGACTCTGATGCTGGGAAGGATTGGGGGCAGGAGGAGAAGGGGATGACAGAGGATGAGATGGCTGGATGGCGTCACAGACTCAATGAACGTGAGTCTGAGTGAACTCCGGGAGATGGTGATGGATAGGGAGGCCTAGTGTGCTGCGATTCATGGGGTCACAAAGAGTCGGACACGACTGAGCGACTGAACTGAACTGAATTGTATAGATACAATGACATTAAAAATGCTGCTGTGATATAACTTATGAGAATATTAAATAAGATGACAGAATTATAATAAGATTTGCCTGTTTGTCTATTGGGTATGTTTATACTGAAATATACCAACATGTTTTATTAAATGTATAATATATATACATTTCTTAATACATTGATAATTTTTTNCATGACTGAGAGACTGAACTGGACTATGTCATTCAATGATTATGACAGCACAGTACTCAAAAGTGAAATACAAGGTGGAGACAACAAATTAGAAATTAATCAGTGGTTTTAATGTCAAATACTAACTTAGTTTTGCTAATTTAGTATAGTTTTTAAACACTTTGTAATTTATAGAGAAAAGACTACTCTTTTCAGTTGTGATGATTATTCAGTTTGTTAACTAAACAGTTTTAAAATATTTATATATATATATCAATAAATATAAATATATAAATATCTTCTGGAGAATGGAATGGCTACCTACTCCAGTATTTGGCCTGGAGAATTCCATGGACTGTATAGTCCATGGGGTCACAAAGAGTTGGACATGACTGAGCAACTTTCACTTTCACTCACTATGGAATTTTAAAAGTTGGTATGTTCTCATGCAAAAGATAAGCTTTTTTACAAACAGGATAATTATTGCTGTTTGAACACTGGAATGTATCAAATATGCAGATAACAATTTTATAATGTAATTTTCCAAGATTTTTAATTGATTTTAGCTAAAAGTATAGCCATAAAAGTTCATTTGTAGCATTTCAGATTGAGGTAAACTCTGGGAGAGTCTATATGTATGCTTATGTGTGTATATTATTTACTTGCTGTTTATTTCAGTTTACAGATAAATCATATTTTCAGAAATTGTTTACATTATTAACAACTTTGTCATGTGATTCTTATTTTTAAGGCACAGTTGGAAAACACCTACTTTCTGAACTAGATTCCTGCAGCTCTGAATATCATTAAAGAATGTGTTTAGAAGTTTCATACCTTTCTCTCCAGGGGATTATTAAATTGTGTTTATTATCATTAGCATAATATATATCAATTAAAAATCTATGCCTCTATAAAAAGCCACTTGAGAAATCACAGTTATTTATATTATATAAGAAAGGAAATACATTTTAAATATTAAAGATTTGATACGTGGATAATGTTATTGATATATGGAGAATAACTACACACTCATTATAGAGGAACAACTTAAAACTGACCCATGGAAGCAAATCTAGGACGACTAAACACTTGCCCTTGAAAACAGATCTTTACTTATTAAACGTCATTTATTTATTAAGCATTTTTATTATTCTCCTGTTAAAATTTTACTTAAACCTAAATTTACCAGATACAGAAGCCCTAGGTCTGTCATAATCTATATTTCTCACAATAAGACAGAAAAATCCAATATTATTGGGTCTAATTGGCCAAAACATTAAGCTCCCAAAGGAAGCTCGGCTTTTTCCTTTTCTAATCTTAAAGCGTTCCCCTTCCCCCCACCCCCCCACTTTGGTGCAGTGAACTCAGTTGTTTCTGAATCTCAGTGAGCACA
>SJYW01031990.1:330318-348844 GCA_006410735.1 Raphicerus campestris | reverse complement strand
AAGTTTTCTTAATGCTGCCAAATCTGTGGCAAATGACCCCCACATTTCAAATAATATTCACATAAGCTAAGAATGAAAGCAGTTTATCCTTTTGTCTGAAGCAGGTGCTTCTGGAATGATTTTCAGTAAGTCATTCTTCCGTTTGATCCCCACAGCTGTGAGAATATGTCCCAAGCAGGTGACAGATTGCTTATTCACCAAATTAACATCTGTCACTTTAAATAATGCAGAGATTTTTCCAGTACCTCCCAATCATTACATTTACATTATTTTTAATGGTCATTATACTAATATGTCATCCTAGCTTTACCTTGAAAACTACCTAAGACACTATTTGTAACATGGAAGCTACTGAAGCAAACTGAACACTCTGTGTAATTCTAAGTCAGTTTCCATTCTGGTAATGTAAAAATAACAGATGAGAATTGTATTGCTTATTTTTTCTTCTGCCGAGTAGCTTTGAACATTCCCAATGTCATATGTGTTTGAGCTTAGTTCTTCGTTGGGGTCTAGACATTTCAATGATATTTTTTAAATTTCACTTGGAGCCTTCTCTGATGTCCCTTGCTTTCCCTAGCAGAGATAAAACAATAGTGGTTTAATGGTGGCACAAGTGATAATGTGCCTGCCAGCCAATGCAGAAGATATAAGAGAAGCCGGTTTGATCCCTAGGTCAGGAAGATTCCATGGAGGAGGAAATGGCAACCCACTCCAGTATTCTTGCCTGGAGAATCCCATGGACAGAGGAGCCTGGCAGGCTACAGTCCATAGGGTCACAAAGAGTTAGACACAACTGAAGTGACTTAACATATTTAGAAGAAGTGGCATTTATGAAAAGATTTATTGCACATTTACAATAGATTAAGCATATATAATTCAATATCTATACACTATTCTAACTCAATCTATTTTTGACTCTCCCTGAAAATCTCACCCTAATGTTGGTGTTGTTCAGTTGCTAAGTCATTTCTGAAACTCTGTGATGTCATGCAGTGCAGCACACCAGGCTTCCCTGTCCTCCATTTTCTCCCAGAGTTTGCTTAAGTTCATGTCCACTGAAGAATCAGCGCACTCCAACCATCTCTTCCTCTGCTACCCTCTTTTTTTGCCTTCAGTCTTTCCCAGTATCAGGGACTTTTCCAATGAGTCAGTTCTTCGCATTAGGTGGCCAAAGTACTGGGGCTTCAATTTTAGCATCAGTCCCTCCAATGAACACTCAGGACTGATTTCCTTTAGGATGAACTGGCTGGGTCTCTTTGTGTTCCAACAGACTGTCAAGATTCTTCTCTAGAACCACAATTCGGAAGCTTTAGCACTCAGTCTTTTATATGGTCCAACTTCCACAACTCTCACCCTAATATTTCTGTCCTTATTTTCTGCAGGAGACTTAGTAGGTGAGTACTTCCCTAGTAGCTTGGGTGGTAAAGCATCTGCCTACAATGCAGGAGACCCGGCTTCGATCCCTGGGTCAGGAAGATCCCCTGGAGAAGGAAATGGCAACCCACTCCAGTATTCATGCCTGGAAAATCCCATGGACTGAGGAGCCTGGTGGGCTAAAGTCCATGGGGTCACAAAGAGTTGGACACGACTGAGCGACTTCTCTTTTATTCTATGTACCCAGCTCTCACTGTATGTGAGGAGACTAGAAAGGCTGGGGAATTAACATCCTCAGGTCACCTTCTCCATCCACAGTCCACACTATGATGATGGATATTATTAAGTAAATACAGATTTCTCACCTCTCACATGGATAACTCCAATAAAGTGTGTTCTCACAAGGGTTCATACATCTTCAATGGACCACTATCCATGTGCCCACAGCAGTGAGCTACTCACCGATGCACTGAGATACTCTCATCTCTTTCCTGGTGATATCAATAACCTAAACACAACATTCTTGAAACGACTAAAAAAGTACTTCCCAGTCAAATTCCTGTTTCAAGGTCAGCTTCTGCAAATAACCAAATAAAGACACCCTGAATGTAAGAGGAACAGGAAGTAGTTGTAAGAGGAAGTAGTTCATTTCATCTATAATATCCACTTTGTGAAATCCTCTTCATTAATAATCAAATTGAATAAACAGTAAATTTTGCATAGTGTACACACACACACACACACACACACAATCAATTTAGAATCTCAGATTTCCAGCAAAATAGCATATATATAACGCAGCCAAGTTTTTCTAATCTAAAATATCTTTAGGGTCTTTATAAACCTTATCCATTATTTTGTTTAACATATTCTATTACATCTGTGTTGTTGTTTTCTGACTTCCAAGCCCACTACAAATTAGAAACAGAGAGAATTAGAATTCAAATTATAATTGAGGGATTCCATTAATAATGCAAAAACAGAAAAATTCAAATTCAAAGTTATAGAAAAGACAGAAAGCCTCAGAAAGTAATTTTACAATCCCATCATCTAGAATAAACATTGATACACCTAGATCAGCCTATAATTATATGAATTAATATTCATATTTCTGCCCTATAATATCAAAAAAGTTATTAGTGCCTTCAACATTATTTTGTAAGAAGTTAAAAATGTTTCATATGGTTTTAAATGATCAATAACAATGCTTTGTGCCAACAACCTATCCTGAAATGTTATACAGCAGAATTCACTTTTAAAATTCAGAATAGCTGATGTTTTATTCCAGAGAAACATAATATAAACTCAAATTTTGACAGTTGGGACCTCATGAAATGAATGTTTCCTTTACTCATGTGAAAAAATGATGAGTAAAGGAAGCCACTTAATAGAGTAGATATTTACATTTCTTTAGTAAACAGGTTTTTTAAAAACATTGTAATGAGAAAACATTTTTTTCCTGATTTATACAATAGACTAGATTTACTAAAAGCCCAAAAGTTTATAGTAAAATAAATAGGGCTATTAAAACCCACTAAATAAAAAGATAAATAAATATATATAGTGAAACAAAGTATGTATCTGTAAACAGAATTATTACAGTCAAAATGTAGGCAATTTCAGTATGAAGTATATTTTTTCTCTTTTGCTAATGTATATAAATGCTGGATCAATCTAGCCGTGACATTCAAAATTAAATTATGGAAGGATGCTATTCATATGAGTAATACATACACTGAGATAAAGATGTACAACCACACACAGGAATAATTAAATTAGGTTAGTTTAGAAGGTTGTCCTTTTATTCTGCTGAATATTAGCATCTTTAATAATAAACATTATATTACTTTTCGTACATTTGATATCTTTTAACATAATTGAGTGAGTCAATTCTTTTGCAAATGTTGTAGGTTTTTTACAGCTACATATAGGAAATCATTTACAATACTTTCTGAACCTTTACAGTAATTTTAAAGCAATACCCTTTTAATTATCCACATATATTTTTTTTATTTTCCTAAAATGAAAGCACTAAAAATGAGGAAAATCCAAACACACTCTGTAATTTAAAAATATAGATTATGTGTTTATACATATAGATATAGTTTACATACTTCAACTTTTGTTGAAATGAGGTACATACTTGAAGCAATTTTAAGTTTATACATTTTATCTTTTGATATATTCAGTGAAAATGTGATAAACTTCTATTGTCATGTTTATTTTTAACATAATGTACTTCATTTCAGCTATTTAAGTGTTTCATTACTTTTTGAGAGTCAGATTAATTTAGTTCACTGAAGCAGTGGACAGGTTGTTGGAATGTTACTTCCTATTCTGTAAAATGATGAAATTATTTCTGTAGCCTCCTTCATTTCTGTTCATGATTCTGAGGTCTTGTGCCCAGTTCTCAGTAAGTCTTGAATCTACAGATCGTTAGACTCTGTGTGCCTTTACCTGTTACTTGGATTCTTTTCTTCTTCATCTCTAGCCTTTGAAATTAGTGGGCCCTTTCATGTATGGAGTCTCTCTTAATCTATTAAAAAAACACCCCAAATATATTTTGTTTTGTATGTATCAGAGGTCCTAATCTATAAACTCCAAGGGGAAGAAACTGTACCTTATCCTAACTTGATTTTCTTCATTGTTCAGAGGATTAGCATTCTCTACATTTATGGCACAATGCTTTGCATACAGACAAATAATATATACAATGAATATGTATGCATTAATTGGTTTTAATTGCTTGGTCGGTAATTATGTTACAGATAATAAGTTGCTTCTTTTTAAATTCAAATCCAAAGCAAATGTATTAACAGTGCAAATCTGAAAATTATTTGTTTTAAAACATTCCAAATGGTTTTAGGCACCATTTTTTTTTTCTTTCATTGAATGTTGCTAGAAGTAAAACTAGAATTAGGCCTGTAATAGAGCTGTAAACTGTTTTCTTCAATTTTTCTTATAGAAATTATGCATAAATACATAGCAATAGTGTTTTTCAGCAGAATCAAAGGTTTTAAAAATGGAGTTTTGGTGACTTTATTTTTTTCTTAATAGCTGTTTTAATTTTTTTTTTCCAAAATAAGTAGAAACAAGATAATACCCATAGTACAAAATGGGTTTCATCAAGTTTCTGGTCCTTCAAAGACCAAAAGTGAACAGTAAAATTGTTTTTGTACCAGGGCTTTCCTGGTGGCTCATCTNTGGTGACTTTATTTTTTTCTTAACAGCTGTTTTAATTTTTTTTTTCCAAAATAAGTAGAAACAAGATAATACCCATAGTACAAAATGGGTTTCATCAAGTTTCTGGTCCTTCAAAGACCAAAAGTGAACAGTAAAATTGTTTTTGTACCAGGGCTTTCCTGGTGGCTCATCTGGGAAAGAATCTGCATGCAATGTGGAAGAGCTGGGTTCAATCTCTGAGTTGGGAAGATCCTTTGGAAAAGGGAATGGCTACCCACTCAGGTATTCTGGGCTGGAGAATTCCATGGACTGTATGGTCCATGGGGTCGCAAAGAGTTGGACACGACTGAGTGACTCTCACTTCACTTGTATCATGCAGGAAATTCTTTTTTTTTAGTAGCTTGCAAGTAATTTAGGGAATATATGATCCACTAGTAGTGTGATAGAACTGTTGTCTGGTATAAGGTATAATATTTAAAATTTATTTATGCTTCAATCATTTTAAACAATTATTTGGATTTCAGAGAGCAGAAAGCAGAAAAGGGACTGTTTATTTCCAATTATGCAATATTTTAATTAAGCAAAAAATAATAAAAATTAAATCTATTTTATTTTCCTGTTCAGTAATTCTCAAAATTTAGTACCTGCAAGAGTCAGTGGGACAATTCCAAGGAAAAACTCTATGTATACACATTGAAAATCTCTGAACTTAAGGTCCAGGAATATGCATTTTGAGAATGACTGAAGGGTGTTATAGGTTGGTGAAGATTCAAACCAACCTTCTAACTTGCTTTTGAGGTTCATGCAGGTTGAGTCAGTCATGGTTCAGGGCATAGAACTGAAACACACAAACATTTGATATATTGTGGTCTAAATATTATAGATTTACAAATCATGATAAATTTTAAAATTGTAATTTGGTTATATCAGTTATACAAATACAATCTTATTATAGATAAAAAAGTGATGATACTTATTCTTATGTAAACACTATTTTTTAATTTAACAACATGGTACATGCTTATATCAAGTGAAAATTGTTTTTTAATTGAAAGAATGACAGAACTTTATCCTCATTTTTCCTATTCCATTATCTGTATCCATTATTCCCTGAGTATTGTACATGGTTCAATCATTTTATTCAGTTATTATTAGCTATTTAAAATTTCTTCCTCATAGTCACATAACATAGGACCCACCAATTGTGAAGCACTGTGAGCAACATATCATCAAAGTGATATTGCTGGCCAAAATAGTAAATATTTAGACAAAATTTAAATAACCTAATTAATTCTAATTCATTGCTAATTAATTCAGAGTCTTACTTCCTGTAGGTCCACATTTTCCTGATCAAGAGTAATTATATATAATTATACACAGAGAGAAAAAGCTATTTTTAATGTTTATTTTTATACTTTCTTGAAATGTATGGACAATTGCAAATTCATTACCTTGTTTATTTCTAATAGCATGTTTCTATTATGCAAAAACACTTAAATGACAAAAAAGTCCATATATATGTCATTCTCCCATCTTTGTTTTCAAATTAAATTGTGATTTTGGATACATCTCCTCATTCCTTGGACTGAAAAATTCTTCTGTCTAAATAAGGACATAATTGCTTTGAACTAGCTATCTTCAAGCACCCCACTCCAGTACTCTTGCCTAGAAAATCCCATGGACGGAGGAGCCTGGAAGGCTGCAGTCCATGGGGTCGCTGAGGGCCGGATATGACTGAGTGACTTCACTTTCACTTTTCACTTTCCTGNCGTCCATTGAGTCAGTGATGCCATCCAGCCATCTCATCCTCAGTTGTCCCCTTCTCCTCCTGCCCCCAATCCCTCCCAGCATCAGAGTCTTTTTCAGTGAGTCAACTCTTCGCATGAGGTGGCCAAAGTATTGGAGCTTCAGCTTCAGCATCACACCTTCCAAAGCAGACTGGAAGAAACACAAGCTGGAATCAAGATTGCCAGGAAAAATATCAATAACCTCAGATACGCAGGTACTGTATTACTTAATGGGAATTACAACAAATAGAGAAAGACAGCATGAATGTAATAAATGTTTCTGTATGATTTCATGTTTTTGTTCACATTGGATTTGAAGTTGTAGTAGATATGAAAGTGATACGATATCAGTCAAAATTTGAAAGATGAATGAATTTGAAATACCAACCAATCTGACAAATATATAATACAATGCAGTTAAGGTATTATTTGAGGATTGAGTATAATTAATAGAAAACCTCTTTATGCATAGAGAGGACATCTAATCCACAGAGAAATGAATGTTTAGAAAATAAAAATGAGTTCAGATTTCCAAAACATTGAATTTTAAACTTTTGTGTGCTTAAGATGCACAGATCAAATGTTAAGAATGCAAATTTCTCAGATTATCCAAACTCCTACTCATTAGCATCTCTGGGAGTAAAATTCTGGTATCATTATTTTAATAATCTCCATAGATGCTTTTGATGCAGGTAGTTTCAAGAGAATGATAATATATACACAGAGTGGAGAGTAACAGACAAAGAGATGAGTTAAATACATAATAAAAGAAAGAAAGAATAAAGATGATAGATGAAGTCATTAATTCCTAACACAAATTTTGGAGGATAAAAAGCCTTAATATTCTTTTAATAATGGGATTTGCAATATAATGTTTTTAATGCTAATGAAGATCATATAAACTTCTACATGATATTAATAAGTACTAACTAAAAAAGGCATAGAGTTTTCTATTTCTTTCCTAAGACATGTGAAATCTATAATAATAGTAATAGCTACTAAGTCTTAATTAGCCCTTAATTTGTGTCAAATACTGTTCAGAGTGCTTCATAAGTAAACTAGTTAAGATGAGAGTGATCCAATAAATGTATATCATTATGATCTCTCTTTTACAGAATAAGCCACAAGAACAAGAAGCTGGGTAACCTGACCCCAAACTATCAGAAAGTAACACGGTTGGATACAGAGCCCACAGTCTCACTCAACACTATATACCAATATGGTGACTTCAACATATTTTGTTATAAATATTCAAATTAACCTGCAGTGAAATTTTTCAGTTAATTTATTTATTTTTCATTCAGTAAGTACTTTTCAAATATTTATAGCACCTCCCGTAATGCTAGAAGTTTTAAAGATTATTTTTGAGTGTGAAGTGTCACTATAGAAATCATTCCAGATCTATGTGACATATACCTTAGCCATTTACTTTACTTCCATCCATCTTTGTCCTCAGTGTATAGAAATATGTCCACAAATATGGGAAAAATAATGTAAATTCACTTAAATGAGTGGAAAAACCCATAACCAGTGTCAACTGTCAAGTGAATTAGAAAAGCTGAATGAGTAATGACAAAGTATATATAATTCTGCTGATGATGTGGATTTACAGATACATATGTGACATTTGTTCCACAAAGAAAGACAGAGAGAAGTGAACTGTTTTAAACACATAAAGTATATCTTTGCAGAATTTATGAAAATTATTTTCTAAAAATAGTTTACTTGGATTGATAAATTTACACCTTTACAAAGCACACATCCCAAAAGGGTCAATTCAACATAGAAATGACAAGTCCCTAATTATTCATAATGAATCTTCTCTTCGGAAAAACAAAAGCAAAAACAAAATCCCAAATGGATATTCTATCTCAACAAGTAAAAATATAAATAAAACATAGATACACAGAATTAAAAGTTTCAGGAAGAAATTTCTCATATGACATTTTAAAACTCTTAAATTTATATTCATTGGAGTGTCTAAGGCCAATGATCAAAAGCCAAAGTGTTCTTTTGTATTAAATTAGTGAAAATTTTTAAATTGTTGGTCAATAATAATTATACGGTTGAGACATGTTTAATGAAATGGAGTCTGCTGATGAGATTGTTCTGTTTTTAGAAAGATTTCAAATATACTACCTACTACATGAGTGAATCAAAGCATAACCTCTTTCCATTTCTATACAGAACTGTATAAAACAGATCATTTGAGTGTACCTCACGCAGTTGTTCGTAGCAGGAAATGTGGTAATTCAGGTAGAAAAGTTCTGGATCACAGTTGATGTCTCTGTAATTATGTATTTTCATCATTATTATCTCTGGAAAAACAAATTTTCAAACTTAAAAACTTCATCTTAATATTTAAATATATAAAAGAAGCAGACCATTTATAATGAATATTTTGAAATTACAAAACCCCAAAGCACAAAACCAGAAGAAGACATAAGCAAAACTTTTTGATCTTGGAGTGGCCAATGATTCTTAAATAGAAAGCTTCTAAAGTAGAAAACAAAAGCACAGAATATAGAAGAAAATTTTGATAAAGAGTATTTTATCAGAACTAAAACCTTGCTCTTCACAAGTCATAAATTAAATGAAAAAGCAAATAACAGACGGAGTAGACATTCACTGTATGCAAATCTAGCAAAGGACTTCTGTTAGGAACTCTTATAAGTCAATGATAAAAAGATAAATCAATTCAATATAAGAATTAGACAACAAAGTTAACAGACTGTTCACAAATGAACATTAGCAATAGTAAACAAGCATATCAAAAGATGCCTAACATTATAATTAATATTAACATCATTTTATTAAAGAAATGCAAATTCAAAGCATAGTAAAAACACCCCTATAAACCTACTATATTAACTAAACTTTAAAAAACAGACCACCTTAAAATATTATTGTAGATGTGGAAGAAGTTAAATCCTGATTTACTGCTGGTGGAAATATAAAATGATGCAATCAATGTGGAAAATTATTTGGCATTTATTTTTGAAAAGCTAAACTTAAATATACTATATGATGCACCAGAAACAGCTACATTAGGGAAATCCAGTAAAAAACAAGGTATAAAATGTTATAAAGAAATAAACATACTGTAAGAGTGTCTCAAGCAATGCTATATTTCCCTGTGTTTTGTTCTAGAAACAATTTTATCAATTTAAGAAACAGTTGCTCTTTGCTAAGAAATGAACTGTTTACAATTTAGTCATGAGTTCCTAGATTTTGTTAAGAGTATGATTTTGTATATCTATTGCCAGGGGCATTGAAAATTTTTTATTCCATTCTCTGTTTCTTACATCTTTATAGTGAAACCTAAGGAGCCCTTAGCTCAAGACTGTGTAGGCAACAAAATAATGATCATTAAGAATGACCAAATCTGAAACTCAGAATAATTTTTTAATACTGTGATTTTTATAGATACTTAAGATGAACATCTGAGATATATAGTCAATTTCTTAATAAGAAGAAATTAGTAAAGTTATTTAACAAGTGAATATACCCATGGTTCCATCATATTATTGACTTTATTCATCACCTTATTTCCTTATTATCCCATGATTGTTTTCTGTGTATTAGGGTTTAAAAAAGACAAACAAGTAGAACCCATAAAACTCTCTTTCTCCTATCAGGACTATTACTTTAAATGTTGAGCACACCCAGTGTCTCTGGATTGAAATGTTGAGAGTCAGAGATAATCACTGGCTATATTTCGAGTTCAATTCCTACTCCTACTTTATACTGTGTTAAGTTTCCAATGTTTCTAAACATGAGATAAGCTCTGCCATAATAATGGTTCTGAAAATATCAGCTGTAGCTTTCCTTGTCTTTGTATTTACTCTTTTAGACATCCTCAATTTCCCTAAAGAGAGACCTAGGACATGCTATTTCCACAGGTTTTGGAACTAACTTTCATCAGAAAAAAGGAATCATTCCAGCTTGCACATTATATTCACAAAGTTCTCTCCCACTGAGCAGAGTTTTCTAACTTTATACTATTATATAGTACTAGCAGGCAGAAAGTAAAACAGTAAAAATAATAATAATTGTAGGAAAATTACAATTTCTATTTTGTATGCTTTAAAACATTAAATGACTATGAAACAGCAAATGGAGGTATCAAGAAGGTAGGCATATTTATTATGAATTAAGTGGAGAGTCCTGGTCTAGAATAAGAATTAGAGAGGTTGTAAAAAAATGTAAAAAATTAATAAACAGAAACATCAATAAAATAGAGCTGGGATACTAGAAGGGGAAGCTCTCATGCTCTTCAAGGATAGCAGAAAACAACAGGAAGAAGACTACTCTTCCTTCCTGGTAAAGACTCAGTCAAAGAAAAGCCATGGATTCCTTGTTTACTGCTCCTCCCACCTTCCATTTCCTTTCTATAAATGTTCTCCTCCCCTTGCCATTCAAGAACTTGTATGTGTCTCACCACAGTGGCAGACCCTGAGTTGCAATTCTTTGCTAAACTGGTATAAACCCATCTTTACTGGAAAAATATCTGGCAGTCTATTGGTTTCAAGCAACCAGGCTAGGAACCAGAGAAGACCCCCAGTGGCTCCAGGGCTGGTGAACAAACAGGTTTCGAAGCCACAGCTGAGACCATTGTTCCTCCCAGCTTCTCTTGCCAACCCTAGAGTTTGAAAATCCATGTTTCTCCTGGATTCCAGCTAATGTCTTCCTTGTGTTTGAAGCTTTCTTGGATTTATTCATGATCTATTTGAAGGTTTGTCATTTCTGAGTAAAGCCTTGTCAGCTTTGCAAGTATATTTGGCACTCTGATTTTGATATCAGACTGTTGCAACTGAAATTGGCTAAGAAATTTTCTGCCCATTCCTTGGGGGACAGGGCTTGTTTCGCTGAACTTGTGCTGTTTTTCACCTTTCAGCCCATTTCTCTGGAATAGGGATCATTCAGCAGAAACTGAGATGGCTGGATGGCAGCACCGACTAGATGGACGTGAATTGAGTGAACTCCTGGAGGTGGTGATGGACAGGGAGGCCTGGCGTGCTGCAATGCATGGGGTCACAAAGAGTCAGACACGACTGAGCAACTGAACTGAACTGAATTGAGCGGAAATTGGCTAGGAAGCCTTTGGCTTGGTTCCTCGAGGAACAAACTGTTCTCTCAAAAGAGGATGGTATTAAGACTGCAGGTTGTTTGGACTATTTGGATTGCAAGCTGTTTGAACTGAGCTGTTTGAACTGTCAGCTGTTTAGCTGTTAGAAAATGGTCCTTTTACTCGAGAGAAAAACCCTTGAGAAATGAAGTTCCAGTTATTTTAATATTTTGAGGGTGACTCCCTATAGGGACTCCAGTTCATTTTATTTTTGAAAACCATGGTCCTTCCCAGTGAACACTCCTAACTAAATGGACTGACCTGACCAAAGGCAATTTAGAATATCAAAGGCTATTATTGAGAATTTTTGATATCCCTAAACTTAATTTCTTTAAAACCATTGGACAACAATAGCTCAAAAATTTCCAGAAGTGAGTGGAATGCTTATATTGATCAGTATTTTGTGGTTATCCCAAGTAGTCAAGAGTCTAAAATTGCCTCTCAGCAAAATAAGATTTTAAGATTAATTGAGGCAAAGGATTAAAAAAATATAAAATGGCTCCCACAGCCTCAGACTCTTCTTTGGCTTTTTGTGTCAGGCTCCTGCTGTTTTTATCTTCTCTCCCCTTCTTTCTTCCCCCAGCCCCTCCTGGCCAGACTCCACCTTGGGAACTATCTTATCTTCCTCCTTCTCTACTACACTGCCTGTGCTTCCTCTACATTCTCAATCTTCCATTCTAATGTTCTTGCTGAACTTCCCCTTTGCTCTGAAACTCTCCCCACTCCTTTTTCCTCTGAACTTGTTAAAACAAACAAACAAACTGTCCCTTTAGGACTTTCCTGGTGACTCAGAGGGTAAAGTGTCTAGCTACAATGTGGGAAACCTGGGTTCGATCCCCGGGTTGGGGAGATCCCCTGGATAAGGAAATGGCAATCCACTCCAGTACTATTTCCTGGAAAATCCCAAGGACAGAGGAGCCTGGTAGGCTACAGTCCATGGGGTCCCAAAGAGTCCGACACGACTGAGTGACTTCACTTTCACTTTCCCAGGTGGCACTAGTAAAGAACCTGTCGTCCAAAGCAAGAGCCACAGGAGAAGAGGATTCAATTCCTGGGCTGGAAAAATCCCCTGGAGAAGAGAATGGCAACCCACTGTAGTATTCTTTCCTGGAGAATCCCCATGGACAGAGGTGTTGGGCTACAGTCCATAGGCCACAAAGAATCAGACACCACTGAAGTGACTTAGCGTGGATGTGCATCCCTTTATACAGCAACTACCCGCTAGCTATCTATTTTACATGTGGCTATGTAATTATGCTTCAATGCTACTTTCAATTCTCCCCACCCTCTCCTTCCCCTCGCTGCTGTGTCCACAAGTCTGTTCTCTATTATTAAACTATGTCTAATGGAGACGTCTGCACCTCCATTATTAAAATAAAAATTTAAAAAACCTGTCCCTTTAAATTTAAGACTTCTGAGAAGCCAGAGGCTAAACTCAAATTCTTATACTCCCTGGATTAAAGCTGAGCTGAGAGCCAGGGAGTCAAGGACTTTCCCAAAGTAATCCAAGATCCTCACAGATTTGCTGAGGGGTTTAGTATAAGCATTCAGATTTATCTACCTGGTTTCTCTGACTTCTATCAGCTAGTTCATATAGTTGCTGATGAAGGACAGGGCTAGCATTAGATGAAAACCACTAACTGAAAAAGTCTTGCAAGGTCTCCAGAAATAAAACCAGACCAGTCTGCTAACTTATTACATGAAAAGTTGGGGTAATTGCTAGGCAACTTTCTGAGCAATCCCTACAGCTTTTCTAAAGCCTGCTGATTGGAGCATCATCTTCTGCGACATGGAAATGCTTTTGTCCCTTGATCCAAGAGAATTTTGAAAAGTTTTATAAATTGAAAAATAAAGAAATTCTTAGGATATATCATGATAAAATATTTTAAAAATCTTATATTTTGTTTTTTCCTATATTATAATGTAAAAAAATCAGTTTTATGTAAATGAAATAGTTTCAACTTTACTGTTATACTTTTCTAGAAACAATTGACTAGTTTATTATCTATATAAAGAAATTAATATCACATGGAAAGTGATTTAGATCTTTTGGCTTACTAAAAGAGTGATACGGATCATCTGAACCACTAGTAAATACATTTTAGAGAAAATATCAAAGTAAAAGCATAGTTTTATTTTCAAGATGCCAATATTTAAGAAAAACATGATCACAATAACCAAAATTATAATAAAGGTATAGGCTTTGGCATACAAGTGGTGTAAAAACATCAATTCTTTGAGGATATAATATTTAGAATCCATACAGTCATATTTATTCATGATGCAATTAGCCAGACACCAATGCCCTACCTGACCAGAAACTAGAAGCGCTAAGAGGAAACTCAGAGGAGACTAAATTTAGATTGTGAAAAGTTTACAAATCTTGCTTACCTTGAGGTGCAAGGGACATAAATTTAAGGACTGACAACATAAGGTGGTCACAATGGCCACTTTTATAATGGAGATCACTGAATATTTCCTGGCACTCTAAGAGACAATGTACTTTAATGTAGATTATATTGATTTACCCTAAGATAACTGTTTCCTCTTACCTTGCAATAACCTGGAGCAAATCAATGCAATCTGCATTTCAATACTTTGTTTTACTGACTTCTTAATAGAGATGGTTTGAAAAATTTGATTAGACGGCAATATGCCCACACCTGCTAAAAACTGAGCTGCTTCCAGGTAGGAAACTGGAAAGCAAATAAATCACTTTATTTTTAAATCCACCAAAGCAATTAATGCTTCTCCATGCTAGAAACTTTACTGACAACAATGTGACCTTGATAACTTTGTCATAACGTCTAAAAGGCCCTGCTTAAAAGCATCCATCGCCCACTATTAAGGCTATATTATATGATTGCATTGCAATATCGGAGAAGGCAGCGGCACCCCACTCCAGTACTCTTGCCTGGAAAATCCCATGGACGGAGGAGCCGGGAAGGCTGCAGTCCATGGGGTCACTGAGGGTCGGCCACAACTGAGCGACTTCACTTTCACTTTTCACTTTTATGCATTGGAGAAGGAAATGGCAACCCACTCCAGTGTTCTTGCCTAGAGAATCCCAGGGATGGGGAAGCCTGATGGGTTGCCGTCTATGGTGTCGCACAGAGTCTGAAACGACTGAAGTGACTTAGCAGTAGCAACATTACAATATAAGCAGTGAAAAGTTCTGACAAATTCGTCAGGTCTCTCATTTTTTTAATTGCTTTTAGTGATCACATAATTTTCATGACTACAGACGTTATTAAGAGTTAGTAGTAAAACTATTTCTTAATTGACTGTTTTGTGAAAATTGTGGAATGCTTGTCCCCAGTTCTTATCCACAGAGAGCTACTGTTTAAACACAATGACCAGGCATATTGCTACTGCTGCCATTGTTGCAAGGCTTAATGCATTACAAATCTAAAAATGAATAAAAGAGGGCAACTAGGGCAACACAAGTCCACTAGGAAAGACATCTGTAAGAATCAGTATAAAGGGCTTATATGAATATAGGTCAATACAAGAGGAGTTGGTAGAAGCATAATTTTTTCTGTGCTCGCATTACATTTGAGTACAAAAAGTCATGTTAGGAAGACTACGAAGCTGAGATCTGATGGTCTGATTAACTATTTGATGTAATTCATGTAAAAATTACATATGGATGATTTATACAGAGAGAGAAGAAAGAGATTATCTCTGTCTTCCTGTAACTTGTTTCTATAATAAAATAATTAAAAGACACAATCAACCTTTAAGGTTTATATTTTTGGATTAATGCTGTATGATGGCATAAAAATTAACTAAATTCAATGCAAGCTTTCATCAACTTTTCTAATTTTTCACATCTTTGAATATTCAACTCAACTCCTAGCTCTTTTTCTCAAATCCATATGCACATTCTTCTTCAGTTTCATCTTACACTTATTGTACATGATTATATTATTTTGAATTTTATTTATTATGCAATCATCTCTTACTAGGGAGATTCTAATCATACACACAAACACACACATTTTCTATATCATATATCACTGGGCTTTTTCCACAGCAGGACTTATAATTATCTACAATTTGATAAAAATCTAATAAAGTGCAATTCTAACATTTCTATTCTCCTGATCAGCAAGTCCAAATCATAGAGATATTTATTTGTAAGAACATTTCAAAATTTATTTTTATGAACTTTAAAATTGACATTTGCAAGAACATTTGCAATTGACATTCATAAGAAAACTCATTAGGCTATTTTAAAGTACATTCATAAGACCAATTACAGTTAAAAATAATTAAGGCCAAAGACATGTTTTTTTATTAAGTGATTCTATTAAAATTTAATACATGCAACTAGTCAGGTATATGTGAATGATAACAAGGGTGGTAAATAATCAAAAAAATAATTTTCTGCCTATTTAACTCTGATTTTAGTTTTGCAAAAAAGATAAAGTATTTTTACTTTCAGAACAATTTCTTATGGTTTTGGTAAAAGTTAAATGTGAAGTTATACATCTGGAGGTAGTTTAGGTTTACCTGTTGTAGTTAGATGGTTAAAATTATTTCTACTTGTTTTCATTTAAACCTCATGCATTGTTTACCTCTTAATTTGATTACAGGGATTTAAAATATTCCTAAATTTGATATTTCAGGATAACTGAACTTTAAGAATATGACAAACAAGAACCTGTTCACAAGAGCCAAATTCATAGTCAAAATACTAAGGTATTAATTTATAGAATTTTGTACTAAATATTGTCTATAAGGAAAAGAAATCCTTAGAATATCTGGAAGAGAAAAAATTATTTATATCTTTATATTGGTTCAGTTCAGTTCAGTCACTCAGTCATGTCCCACTCTTTGTGACCCCATGAATTGCAGCACGCCAGGCCTCCCTGTCCATCACCAATTCCTGGAGTTCACTCAGACTCACGTCCATCGAGTCTGTGATGCCATCCAGTCGTCTCATCCTCTGTCGTCCCCTNTCTCTCTTCTTTCATCCCTTTCTTTTTCTTTCTCTTCCTTTCTTCCCTTCCTTCTCAGCTATTTATCCATCTATATATCTATCATCTACTTAATGTTTTCGGTTTTATTGTTATGTTCAAATATTCAATTCACTTGCAGTGTGTTTTGGTATTATAAGTGGTTGGGGAGAATGGGTTCAGGTTTAAAATATTAAGATTCTCATTTCCTCTTTATCCTATTACTAGAGTCAGTAGTTTAGAGGGTATCCTGCCCACTGTTTTCTAAATCAGAACTTTTTGGCTCTATAATAGGTACAGTTCCATCTTTTACTTTTTTTGTATGAAAAGACTCATGCTGTTTATCTTCTCTTAATGTCTTTTCCTTTTCACCTTTCTTAGATTAGGTTACTGGATACAGAGTCTGAGGTGGCGAATTGCCTGCAGAAGGTTCACTGGGGAGAGACTTTAGGGGCTATACCTACAACACAGTGAGTCAGGAAACACTGGGTGTTTCTGGATGAGATTGGCAGACTCGGTAGTGTTCATTGCCCTTCCCAATGTGTGTGGGCATCACCCAATCCTTTGAGGATCTCAACAGAATAGTAAGACTGAAGGATTAGGAAATCTCCCCTTTTGCTTCCTGCCTGCCTGCTTGAGCTAGTACCTGTTCTTTTCCTGCCTTTGGACTGGGATTTACATCTTCAGCTCTCATTCTCAGAGCTTTGGATTCAGACTGGAATTACATCACTGGCATTCCTGTGCTTCCAGTTTGCAGATCTTGAGACTTCTCAACATCATATAATGAGTTAATTCCTCACAATAAATCTCTCCATATACCTATATATCAGAGAAGGCAATGGCACCCCACTCCAGTACTCTTGCCTGGAAAATCCTATGGACGGAGGAGCCTGGTAGGCTGCAGTCCATGGGGTCGCTAAGAGTCAGACACGATTGAGCGACTTCACTTTTACTCTTCACTTTCATGCATTGGAGAAGGAAATGGCAACCCACTCCTGTGTTCTTGCCTGGAAAATCCCAGGGATGGGGGAGCCTGGTGGGCTGCTGTCTATGGGGTCGCACAGAGTTGGACACGACTGAAGCGACTTAGCAGCATACCTATATATATCTATATGTATATATACCTATATGTATTCTATTGGTTCTGTTTCTCTGGAGAAACCCCTGACTAGTACATTTAGGCAAAAATTGATATTTATTGGCTAATGTAACCTGAAAGTCTGTGGATGGCTGGAGTGAGGGATTCAGATGATGTCATTCAGTTGTCTCTCTCCATCTTTCTGCTTGGCTCTTATCTGAGTCAGCTCTCACTTCAGACAAGCCTTCATGATGACTGGGGATTCTGCCAGCAAACCCAGACTTACTTCCTTTTCATGAAAAACCCAAAATATAGGGCTTCTTTTCACTAACAGCTTCTAGAACACATCTGGGCCTGAATCTTATTGGCTAAAGGATAGGATACAGTGATTAACTGGCTTAGGACCTGTGTTCACCCTTGAAGCATGTGATGTACCTACATGACCCAAGAGTCAGAAAAGCAGGCTTTATCGAGGTAATTTCGGGTATGAGAGGCAAAAAAGAGGAAAAGTATGCTCAGTTCAGTTCAGTCGTTCAGTCGTGTCCGACTCTTCGCGATCCCATGAACTGCAGCACACCAGGCCTCCATGTCCATCACCAACTCCCAGAGGTCACTCAGACTCACGTCCATCGAGTCAGTGATGCCATCCAGCCATCTCATCCTCTGTCGTCCCCTTCTCCTCCTGCCACCAATCCCTCCCAGCATCAGAGTCTTTTCCAATGAGTCAACTCTTTGCATGAGGTGGCCAAAGTACTGGAGTTTCAGCTTTAGCATCATTCCTTCCAAAGAAATCCCAGGGCTGATCTCCTTTAGAATGGACTGGTTGGATCTCCTTGTAGTCCAAGGGACTTCTCCAATACCACAGTTCAAAAGCATCAATTCTTTGGGGCTCAGCCTTCTTCACAGTCCAACTCTCACATCCATACATGACCACTGGAAAAACCATAGCCTTGACTAGACGGACCTTTGTTGGCAAAGTAATGTCTCTGCTTTTGAATATACTATCTAGGTTGGT
>SJYW01031990.1:265548-321875 GCA_006410735.1 Raphicerus campestris | reverse complement strand
TTTTCCCCTTTTGTCTTTCACTTCTCTTCTTTTCTCAGCTATTTGTAAGGCCTCCTCAGGCAATCATTTTGCCTTTTTGCATTTCTTTTTCTTCAGGATGGTCTTGATCATAGTCTCCTGTAGAATGTCATGAACCTCTATCCATAGTCCTTCAGGCACTCTATCAGATTGAATCCCTTGAATCTGTTTGTCACCTCCACTGTGTAATCATAAGCAATTTGATTTAGGTCATACCTGAATGGTCTAGTAGTTTTCCCTACTTTCTTCAATTTAAGTCTGAATTTGGCAATAAGGAATTCATGATCTGAGCAAACAGTCAGCTCCCAGTCTTGTTTTTGCTGACTCTATAGAGCTTCTCCATCTTTGGCTGCAAAGAACATAATCAGTCGGCTTTTGGTTTTGGCCATCTGGTGAGGTCCATGTGTAGAGTCTTGTGTTGTTGGAAGAGGGTGTTTACTATGACCAGTGCATTATCTTGGCAAAACTCAGTTAGCCTTTGCCTTGCTTCATTTTGTACTCCACAGTCAAATTTGCCTGTTATTCAGGCATCTCTTGACTTCCTACTTTTGCATTCCAGTCCCCTATGATGAAAAGGACATCTTCTTTGGGTGTTAGTTCTAGAAGGTCTTGTAGGTCTGCATAGAACTGTTCAATTTCAGCTTCTTCAGCCTTACTGGTTGAGGCATAGACTTGGATTACTATGATATTGAATGGTTTGCCTTGGAAACAAACAGAGATCATTCTGTCATTTTTGAGATTGCACCCAAGTACTGTATTTTGGACTGTTTTGTTGACTATGAAGGCTACTTCTCTTCTTCTAAGGGATTTGTGCCCACAGTAGTAGGCATAATGGTCATCTTAATTAAATTTGCCCATTCCAGTCCATTTTAATCACTGATTCCTAAAATGTCATTGTTCACTCTTGCCATCTCCAGTGTGACCACTTCTAATTTACCTTGATTCTTGGACCTAACATTCCAGGTTCCTATGCACCATTGCTCTTTATTCCATTGGATTTTCTTCCATCAATAGTCACATCCACAACTGGGCATTGTTTTTGCTTTAGTTCCATCTCTTCATTCTTTCTGGACTTATTTCTCCACTGTTTTCCAGTTGCATATTTGGCACCTACTGACTTGTAGAGTCCATCTTTCAGTGTCTTATCTTTTTGCCTTTTCATTCTGAGCATAAGATAACTTATGGATTTCTGGCTTGGGTGTCTTATGTTGAAGTTAACTCAAAGACTAAAAATATAAGTGGAAAAGGAAATAAAATTTAGGATTGGTGTTTGCCATGATTATAGAGAATCCTGAAGGAAATAGCAAGAAGGGATAGTAAATGAATAATTTTCTCCCCTTCCTATATTTAGGAAATAAAAGATACAGTTAAGAATTTCTAATTGTATATATTATATGCATGTAATATATATATATATATATATATATATAATATAGCCAGAAATATATGTATAATACAAAACAAACACAAGTATATGTATATCTAACTATATATGTATATATATCCACAAATACACACAAAATAGCATGAATGTTAAATCATATGATACAAAATGGATATGTAGGTTGTAACAAATAAAAATAATGGTTTAGAGTGTAATGTCCCTAATCAAGAGAGATTTTGTAAAAGATGTTTCAATTTTGAACATATTTGTCTACTTTGTTGAAAGTCTCTCTTTCATTATCACTTTCCCCTTCAGTTTAGAGAAAAGAATTTTATTGTTTTGTTTTAAAAAGCCAATTTTTTTTTTTTAATTTAGAAGAATAATGTGCATGCATGCTAAGCTGCTTCAATCATTTCCGACTCTGTGCTACCCTATGGGTTGTAGCCCTCCAGGCTTCTCTGTCCTTGGAATTCTCCATGCATGGAATTCTCCAGGCAAGAATACTGTAGTGGATTGCCATGCCCTCCTCCTGGAGAACTTCTTGACCCAGAAATTGAACTTGTGCCTTCTGTGTCTCACTGCATTGGCAGGTGGATTCTTTACCTACTGAGCTACTTGGGAAGCCCCCAGAAGAATAAAACCTACTCACAGTAGAGAATCTGCAAAATATAGAAGAGAGTGAAGGTGCTGTTTCTCATTATACAGACATTTTATTGTGTCTGCTTGAATGAAAACCTCACTTTTTTGATTCCAGGTTATAAGATTGAAAACAGGTTGAAAGGAAAGAAACTGCTGACTTTTGTAGAACATTCCAAGTACAGAATAGGTGAAATTGTGAGTCTGAAATATGCATGTCCATGTGTTGGAGATGGTGTTGGTGGCAGTTATATCAAGTTAACAATGACAGATTTTGTGCTGCTAATACGAAAATAGAAAATGTGAGTGTGTCCCAGATACACGACAGCATATTATTTTTGTTCAATGGAAATGGATGTTATGAAGAGATTGAATCAGAAGTAAACCTGATGGAAACAGTTTCACTATGTTATACACTGTGTAAAGATGCAAATTCCTTTTCTCTTTTTAGTTTTAATTTCAACTTCTCTAAGAAAATATAAATGTAATAAATGTATATATTTTAAAGCAATAAATAACATATATCAAATAAAGTAAATTTTAAAGATAAAAATCTGGTGTCCTAGATACTTCTAGAACAAGTAATCTTATTTAGCCAAATTGTCTCCCTTTCTTTTATTCAATGCCTGGAATGTAAAAACAAAGGTGGAATTAGAAGTCAAGAGTTAACTAAAGTGACAGTAGAATCTGAAATTATGAAATTAACTGTGTCTTTCCTTCTTTTTTGATATCCTTTGTAAAATTTCCAGGGGAGTTCCCATTTTCATTGTTCTCATTTGGAGATATGCAGACTAATGTGAGATCTATCTACACTATTTTCTCACTCTTCTTAAAGTCACTAATTTTTCAAGTTTTCAAGTCTTAAGCCCCCATGCTTAGAATTTCAATGTACTTCAAATCAATTCAATAACATATCAGTCATGACTCAATCAGAGAAGCAGGAAAACACTAAGATGAATGTATATATGTATATGGATTTCCTCTTCTCCTTCCTGCTTTCCTTCATCCTTTTATTTCTCTCTTCTTTCATCCCTTTCTTTTTCTTTCTCTTCCTTTCTTCCCTTCCTTCTCAGCTATTTATCCATCTATATATCTATCATCTACTTAATGTTTTCGGTTTTATTGTTATGTTCAAATATTCAATTCACTTGCAGTGTGTTTTGGTATTATAAGTGGTTGGGGAGAATGGGTTCAGGTTTAAAATATTAAGATTCTCATTTCCTCTTTATCCTATTACTAGAGTCAGTAGTTTAGAGGGTATCCTGCCCACTGTTTTCTAAATCAGAACTTTTTGGCTCTATAATAGGTACAGTTCCATCTTTTACTTTTTTTGTATGAAAAGACTCATGCTGTTTATCTTCTCTTAATGTCTTTTCCTTTTCACCTTTCTTAGATTAGGTTACTGGATACAGAGTCTGAGGTGGCGAATTGCCTGCAGAAGGTTCACTGGGGAGAGACTTTAGGGGCTATACCTACAACACAGTGAGTCAGGAAACACTGGGTGTTTCTGGATGAGATTGGCAGACTCGGTAGTGTTCATTGCCCTTCCCAATGTGTGTGGGCATCACCCAATCCTTTGAGGATCTCAACAGAATAGTAAGACTGAAGGATTAGGAAATCTCCCCTTTTGCTTCCTGCCTGCCTGCTTGAGCTAGTACCTGTTCTTTTCCTGCCTTTGGACTGGGATTTACATCTTCAGCTCTCATTCTCAGAGCTTTGGATTCAGACTGGAATTACATCACTGGCATTCCTGTGCTTCCAGTTTGCAGATCTTGAGACTTCTCAACATCATATAATGAGTTAATTCCTCACAATAAATCTCTCCATATACCTATATATCAGAGAAGGCAATGGCACCCCACTCCAGTACTCTTGCCTGGAAAATCCTATGGACGGAGGAGCCTGGTAGGCTGCAGTCCATGGGGTCGCTAAGAGTCAGACACGATTGAGCGACTTCACTTTTACTCTTCACTTTCATGCATTGGAGAAGGAAATGGCAACCCACTCCTGTGTTCTTGCCTGGAAAATCCCAGGGATGGGGGAGCCTGGTGGGCTGCTGTCTATGGGGTCGCACAGAGTTGGACACGACTGAAGCGACTTAGCAGCATACCTATATATATCTATATGTATATATACCTATATGTATTCTATTGATTCTGTTTCTCTGGAGAAACCCCTGACTAGTACATTTAGGCAAAAATGGATATTTATTGGCTAATGTAACCTGAAAGTCTGTGGATGGCTGGAGTGAGGGATTCAGATGATGTCATTCAGTTGTCTCTCTCCATCTTTCTGCTTGGCTCTTATCTGAGTCAGCTCTCACTTCAGACAAGCCTTCATGATGACTGGGAATTCTGCCAGCAAACCCAGACTTACTTCCTTTTCATGAAAAACCCAAAATATAGGGCTTCTTTTCACTAACAGCTTCTAGAACACATCTGGGCCTGAATCTTATTGGCTAAAGGATAGGATACAGTGATTAACTGGCTTAGGACCTGTGTTCACCCTTGAAGCATGTGATGTACCTACATGACCCAAGAGTCAGAAAAGCAGGCTTTATCGAGGTAATTTCGGGTATGAGAGGCAAAAAAGAGGAAAAGTATGCTCAGTTCAGTTCAGTCGTTCAGTCGTGTCCGACTCTTCGCGATCCCATGAACTGCAGCACACCAGGCCTCCATGTCCATCACCAACTCCCAGAGGTCACTCAGACTCACGTCCATCGAGTCAGTGATGCCATCCAGCCATCTCATCCTCTGTCGTCCCCTTCTCCTCCTGCCCCCAATCCCTCCCAGCATCAGAGTCTTTTCCAATGAGTCAACTCTTTGCATGAGGTGGCCAAACTACTGGAGTTTCAGCTTTAGCATCAGTCCTTCCAAAGAAATCCCAGGGCTGATCTCCTTTAGAATGGACTGGTTGGATCTCCTTGTAGTCCAAGGGACTTCTCCAATACCACAGTTCAAAAGCATCAATTCTTTGGGGCTCAGCCTTCTTCACAGTCCAACTCTCACATCCATACATGACCACTGGAAAAACCATAGCCTTGACTAGACGGACCTTTGTTGGCAAAGTAATGTCTCTGCTTTTGAATATACTATCTAGGTTGGTCATAACTTTCCTTCCAAGGAGTAAGCATCTTTTAATTTCATGGCTGCACTCCATCTGCAGTGATTTTGGAGCCCAAAAAATAAAGTCTGACACTGCTTCCACTGTTTCCCCATCTATTTCCCATGAAGTGATGGGACCGGATGCCATGATCTTTGTTTTCTGAATGTTGAGCTTTAGGCCAACTTTTTCACTCTCCTCTTTCACTTTCATCAAGAGGCTTTTTAGTTCCTCTTGGGCCATAAGGATGGTGTCATCTGCATATCTGAGGTTATTGATACTTCTCCAGGCAATCTTGATTCCAGTTTGTGTTTCTTCCAGTCCAGCATTTCTCATGATGTATTCTGCATATAAGTTAAATAAGCAGGGTGACAATACACAGCCTTGACGTACTTCTTTTCCTACTTGGAAGCAGTCTGTTGTTCCATATCCAGTTCTAACTGCTGCTTCCTGACCTGCATACAGATTTCTCAAGAGGCAGGTCAGATGGTCTGGTATTCCTATCTCTTTCAGAATTTTCCATAGTTTATTGTGTACCACACAGTCAAAGGCTTTGGCATAGTCAATAAAGCAGAAATAGATGTTTTTCTGGAGAGGGCAGACACACTGAAACCATACTCACAGAAAACTAGTCAATCTAATCACACTAGGACCACAGCCTTGTCTAGCTCAATGAAACCAAGCCATGCCCACGGGGCAACCCAAGACGGGCGGGTCATGGTGGAGAGGTCTGATAGAATGTGGTTCACTGGAGAAGGGAATGGCAAACCACTTCAGTATTCTTGCCTTGAGAACCCCATGAACAGTATGAAAAGGCAAAATGATAGGATACTGAAAGAGGAACTCCCCAGGTCAGTAGGTGCCCAGTATGCTACTGGAGATTAGTGGAGAAAAGTATGCTAGGAACATCCAATAAAAAAAAACAAAAAACTTCTAAAAAGAGCCAGGCTATATATTTATATTTTCAGTTAATTAAAAAAAATTTTAAATTTCCTGCTACATCCTTAGGACCTGTATTAAATGCTGGAACACAGAGGAGAACAAGATAGAGTCCCTGGTTTCAAAGAGCTTGTATTCTAGTGGGGGAGGAAATGAAAAATAAACAGATAAATACGCAACCTGTTGTCCCAATTATCAATTTATTTTCTCTCCAAATCCTCCCTTCTTTACCTAGGTTTAGAAAGCTAAAGCTGGACACTGTGAACATTTCTTGTTTTCCAGCTTCAAAATGTTAAACTTCATTAATACACATCACAGGGCAATATGATAAGGCAGGACGATATTTCCTTTCAGAGTTCCTGTCATCCATTATTATTATTCTATGAGAAAACCCAGCAGTTCCTACAGATGAGTTCTAGCTGCATCCTTAGGTCAAGCTGTCCCTACCATGGCCACTTCTCACGGGTTCTGGTCTGTCCAAGCTCCAGCAATGGCAGGCAGCACAGGCCTGGCCATACCCTCTGACAAGAGCAGACTTCTAAAGACCAGTAATAGCTCATCAGTTCAGTTCAGTTCAGTTGCTCAGTCGTGTCTGACTCTTTGTGACCCCATGAACCCACTGGTAAATCTTCCTGGCTACAGATAGNTGATAGGATACTGAAAGAGGAACTCCCCAGGTCAGTAGGTGCCCAGTATGCTACTGGAGATTAGTGGAGAAAAGTATGCTAGGAACATCCAATAAAAAAAAACAAAAAACTTCTAAAAAGAGCCAGGCTATATATTTATATTTTCAGTTAATTAAAAAAAATTTTAAATTTCCTGCTACATCCTTAGGACCTGTATTAAATGCTGGAACACAGAGGAGAACAAGATAGAGTCCCTGGTTTCAAAGAGCTTGTATTCTAGTGGGGGAGGAAATGAAAAATAAACAGATAAATACGCAACCTGTTGTCCCAATTATCAATTTATTTTCTCTCCAAATCCTCCCTTCTTTACCTAGGTTAGAAAGCTAAAGCTGGACACTGTGAACATTTCTTGTTTTCCAGCTTCAAAATGTTAAACTTCATTAATACACATCACAGGGCAATATGATAAGGCAGGATGATATTTCCTTTCAGAGTTCCTGTCATCCATTATTATTATTCTATGAGAAAACCCAGCAGTTCCTACAGATGAGTTCTAGCTGCATCCTTAGGTCAAGCTGTCCCTACCATGGCCACTTCTCACGGGTTCTGGTCTGTCCAAGCTCCAGCAATGGCAGGCAGCACAGGCCTGGCCATACCCTCTGACAAGAGCAGACTTCTAAAGACCAGTAATAGCTCATCAGTTCAGTTCAGTTCAGTCGCTCAGTCGTGTCTGACTCTTTGTGACCCCATGAACCCACTGGTAAATCTTCCTGGCTACAGATAGGCTACATGTTCCTCTGGTAGCCATGCCCTTTCTGAAAATGTCCGAATCCCAGCCCTAGGAAGGGGGAAGCCCTCTTAGCCTTTAGCTCTGATAGTGTTTCAGCCTAGAAGTAGCTGCTACCTTTCTGCATAAGCTGTATCTAGAATCCTCACAGTCCTCGTTTACCCCTTTTATTAGTTAACTGCCTCTTACTAGTTTAAAAATTCTTTATATGAAAATTCTCTTCTTTAAATATATGGTGTTGTTTCTGTCTCTTGACTGGGCACTGACTAACATACAGGTCATGTAGTGATAAGCACTAGGAAGAAATGAGTTCTAAAGGAAGAAAAGAATTGTTCTGAATAGGGTCATCAGGGAAGGATGTTGAGGCCTGAATAGAGCAAGGATATGAAAATTGTAGAGCAGAGTATTTTAGAGAACAACCAGCACATGCAAAGACTCCAGGGTAGAAATGAGCCTGGCATGTTCAATGAAGAGCGGANCCTGAATAGAGCAAGGATATGAAAATTGTAGAGCAGAGTATTTTAGAGAACAACCAGCGCATGCAAAGACTCCAGGGTAGAAATGAGCCTGGCATGTTCAATGAAGAGCGGAATTTTGGTGCAACAGCTGGTGAGGTGTGAGCGGGAGTGGTAGGAAATGAGGTCAGAAAAGCAGTCAGGAGCCAGACTATGGAGGGCTTACAGTGTCATGGTGAAGAGTCTGGATTCTGTTCTACAAGTAATATGAAGCCACTGGAGGGTTTTGAGCTGAGATGTAACTTGAGCTGACTTATGTTTTTAAGAATCCTCTCTGGCTTCTGTGCAAAAGAATCAACTGTGGTAGGTAATGGGGCTATTAAATTAATTCATGTAAAATGATGGAAGTTTAGACTAAGCGAAGACATAGAGTTAGTGGGAAGTGCTTATTTTCTGGACATATTTGAAGGTAGATGTAATTCTCCTGGTAGACTGAGAAATGAAGTTGCCCATAACTGAGATGCGGAATGTGAGAAGGAGCATGTTTGGGATTTTTCTGGGTCAATTATTTAGTTTGGGAGAGTTTTAACATACATTAAGTTTGAGAAGTCTACTAGAATTCTAAATGGAGCTACTGAGTGGGAAATTTGGTATACAGTTGGGAATTCAAAGGAAAGTTAGAGGCCAGAGAGGTANAGAATCATGTGAAATATAGTTTAAGAAGCCACAAAGCAGCATATAATAGTGACAATCGTTGATGAATTTCTGAATTTAATTCTGTGTAACTGTTCTAATAAAGCCTAATAAATTTGAATTTTTAAATTTTATTTAGAAAATGTTCAATATATTCCCAAATGACACAGTAGTAAAAGAATCTGCCTGTTGATGCAGGAGACACAAGAGATGTGGGTTTGATCCCTGGGTGGCAAGATCCCTTGGAGGAGGAAATGTCAACCCACTCCAGTATTCTTGCCTAGAAAATCCCATCAACAGAAGTTGGCAGGCTATAGTTTGTGGGGTTGCAAAGAATTGGACATGATTGAGTGACTGAGTAGTTTGACACACATGCTCATGATATCCAATATCATCAGGAAAATTTACTATTAAGTATATAAACAAATACCATAGTATGCTATTAAAGATGATATTTATAAATTTAAAAATTTACATACTAATGGATTAAATGGCTGACGTTTGCTCCTCAAACTGGCAACTAAATGTAACCCCAAAAGTAAAAGTATTAGTTGCTCAGTTATATCTGATTTGTGACCCCACAGACTGTAGCCTGTCAGGCTCCTCTGTCCATGAAATTCTCCAGGCAAGTATACTGGAGTAGGTAGCCATTCCCTTCTCCAGGGGGGTCTTCCCAACCCAGGTATCTAACCTGGATCTCCTGCTTTGCAGGCAGATTCTTAACCATCTGAGCCACCATGGAAGGCCAAATGCAACCCTGAAAATGTTTTTATTTTAAAAACTAAAGATCTAAATAATGTTGGAAGAAAGGAAAAAGCATGATGATGGCTCACTCCACTAAATATTAGCACATGGTAAGAAGCTACAGAATGTAAATCAATGGTTCAGAACAGAATGAGAGAGAACCTATGTTTGTATGTCAATCAGTATAAGATAACTAGTTCATCACAATGTTAGTAAAAAGCAGAATTAGAACATAATATTTAATGTATATAAACAATTCCTACAAATCAAAGAACAAAAATTTTTAAATGAACAAAAGATATCTACATGCAATATAAGATCTGGACACATATTCAAAATACAGTTACCTATATTCATGAGAGGAAACAAAAATATATTCTCCAATTCTCTTTCTAGTAGTAGGGAATTCGTGACAAGCTCATATCAACAAGTATGAATACACATACATTAAACATAAACACAGTGTATCAGGAAAGAAAATCTTAATGTAGGTATATTTACCTGTGTGTTTTAAAGAAAAATATTTTGAGTGAAACAAGTAACAAAATAAATAACAAGCACAATAAGAAACAGAAATTTATTTTGGCCACTCTACAGTGATAGGATGGATCCCTGTTCAACATCTAGTTATAGTCTCAAAACTGATGATGCCACACTCCCGAAACTTTCAGAAAAAAACAGGGTGACTCTCAAGCTGATTAAAAACATGGTTTAAGAAAGTAGAAAAAGGAGTCTGGTTGGAGATTTTATAGTAGTTAGGAAGTGAGCTGGGGTGAGTGTTACCATACATGGGAAAGGGTTTCATGATTTGAATTCATCTGCACCAAAGGAGAGAACGCTCATGCTTTCTTATTGGCTTATTCAGCAGTGCAGCAAAGAAAAATGGGGAAGTGGCAGCATCAATGCTGTCAATAAACATCAAAAAATAAACCCGGAGTCTGTTATAAGATCTATAGCAAAGTAGCACATATATATCTATAAACAGACAGATACACACATACCATTATGAGTCTCCCAAGAAGAGCTACACATTCAGCACCTTCAAGTGTGCTAGAGCTGAAGTCTCTATAGGTGATGGGGAAGAAAACTAGCAATCTCAAAGTCGCATGTTAAGCAAGGAAGTAGTAATAGATATCGTAATAAAAACAGCAACTATTGATTAAGCATATGCTGTATTTTAAGAGCATTACATGTATTTTCTTACTGAATCAACCTTTTGAATAATTCAAAGAAAACTGAGCCATAGGAGAAAGTACAGGATGTTATACTCGAATTTAGATAATTATCTTTGCCCATTNACCATTGATTAAGCATATGCTGTATTTTAAGAGCATTACATGTATTTTCTTACTGAATCAACCTTTTGAATAATTCAAAGAAAACTGAGCCATAGGAGAAAGTACAGGATGTTATACTCGAATTTAGATAATTATCTTTGCCCATTCCAGGATCTCTGTTTCTAGTGACTCAATTATGACAGACATACTATGTCTTTCCCTCAGAGAATGTTTTACTAAACCTGACACATTTTTACCCATATCTCTTTATTTAAATGTTCACAACCTGTCACTGAAAAATGGTATGATATGTAATAAGACTAAAGATGTGCCTAAGAAGTGCTAGAAGCAATGATTATAATATAGAAACCAACCTTGTTTAATAAAAATATATATCCAGATGTAGCCATTATTTTTCCCTTGTCTAGAATATCTTTGGTGAAACAGAATAGGAACTTAACTGAAAATTTCAATACACAGTGAAAAATTTTTTACGTTATTCCATGCTTCTACAAATAGGTCTTGAATATAAAAAATTAAAGAAAAAGTAAAAATTTTGCAAAGTGAACAATTCTATCATTCTGGCACTTTCTTTATCTTATCTAGAAAATGTCTAATTCTTTTCACTTCTCTCTCCCTGATTTGTAAATTGCCCTGATACCTGTGAGTCTTTCCCTCACTCTCTATGGTCTCTGATCAAATGTCATTTTCTAAGGGCAGCCTTAACCAATCACCACCTGTAAAATAACACCTTATCCTAACCTAGCACTCCATAAGTCCTTCTCCATGCTTTTCCCCTCTCATTAGTACTTATAGGTATTTAATTCATTACATATTTGTTTAATGTATGTTCATAGTTACTGCTTCTAAATTATCAGCTCTGCTTTTGTCAAAATGCAAATGTATTTTCAGTGGTAAAAAGAGCAGGATTAACCTCACTGAACAAGTTCATTTGTTACCAGAGACCAAATATTGATCTCTTCAATGTTGTTCTAATTTTCCTGTCTTATGCAAATAAATATTTTTGTTCAGTACTTGGCTTGTGGAGAAGACATATTTAAGCTCTATCTCTGTTCATATTTTGCAACATTAATGTTAATAATCTGTGTGTACATGCATGCTAAGTTACTTCAGTCATGTCTGACTCTTTGCAACACTATGGACTGTAGCCCACCAGGCTCCTCTGTCCATGGGATTCTCCAGGCAAGAATACTGGAGTGGGTTGTCATTCCTTTCTCCAGGGGATCTTCCCAACCCAGGGATCGAACCCTTGTCTCTTATATTTGCTGTATTGGCAGGCAGATTCTTTACCACCTACATATTTTATATACTAGTGGTCATATAACTTTGTATTTTAAAAACACCCTAATACTCTGTAAATGAAATTTCTGTGTCAGGAAATTCTGTGGATTCTATTCTCAGGTGTGTTTTTAGTTCTCTTTATAAATTAATATTATTGCAATATCATAATATTTTTCTATTTGAATACATTTTGTTTTAATTTGGGATATCTGCAGAAGGGAAAGTTATTTCCTGTATGACAGAATTTCTCATGAGCCTCACTTCCACTCATTTCTCATGGCCATGCACCTCAAGAAAGTCCAGTTGTTTTCCTAGCCAAAGAAGCTGCTTCCTTTTGAGTAGAAATCAACCTTATATAATATAAAGTAATTCCTTTACAGTGACTAGTTTAAGCATTAGAATATTTTCACCAGTATTTAGTGAGAAACTGTTGGGGACAAAGAGTAACTTCTGGGAACTTTTTTTTCTTTTCTTCTTTTTCGCTCTTAACAAGCACATGAGGGATACATGAGCCTTTTATGCCTCTGGACACTGTGCTAACTGGATGTGGGGACTGAAATGCTGCTGTCGTTAAATGAGCAGAATGAGATCGAGCCTGAGGGCAAAGCAAACACAGGGAGTAGAGCAGAACCAAAGGGAATGCAGAGACGTGGATCAGGAAATGGCCATACCATGTTCCGAGACACCATGTATTTGAAACTTGTCATGATGTGATACGTTTCCTGNCTGAAGAACCTAGGTTAAAAACCAAAGTCTCTTTTGTGTGTTAGGACCCCGGAGGCAGGCCATGCCTCATGGAAAACAGCTTTCCCCTTATCTGATGACTCAGAGCCTCCTGATCTTTGACACAGCCCCACTATAGTAGTGTGTGAAGGTATCTATTAATTCTTAACTGATGACTTATAGTCCAAACTCCTGGCTTTGGAAGGGACCTTTTAAATTGTCTTTCTGTTATTTTCTTTAGAAAATTGGTCGGTCAGTCGCCTCGGCTTGGCAACTTCCAGACCTATCTGGCGGGGAGATGCCTCAAAAGGGGGGCTGGAAAAACAGACATAGCCTTGGGAAAGCTCAAAGAGTTGCTTTCTCTGTCCCGCCACCCCCTGATTGATAAGTAACCTGTGGCATTTCAAGCCTGAACTCCTTGAGAAAAAACAGATTGTTCTCTGAAGTAGTCATACGTGCCTAAAACCGGGACGCACCGCCCCTGGAGGGAGTAAGATAAAATCCTACGCCAGCCAAATGATTTGTCTTGGGGTCTGGTGATAACAACTGTATGTTTATGACTCTATTTGATGTTTAAACTGCATTCTTTCTTTCATGATTTTTCTTTGTCCGGGAGTGTATAAAAACTGTTCTGTAACTAGCATCGGGGTTCACTCCTCCCGAGGAGACTGAACCCCGGCGCGCCGGCCTAATAAATCCTCTTGCCTATTGCATCGAATTCGAGTCACTGTGGTCTTTGGAGCGACAGATCCTGAGAAAAGGCTGCGAGGTCTTACAGCCTCACTTCCACTCATTTCTCATGGCCATGCACCTCAAGAAAGTCCAGTTGTTTTCCTAGCCAAAGAAGCTGCTTCCTTTTGAGTAGAAATCAACCTTATATAATATAAAGTAATTCCTTTACAGTGACTAGTTTAAGCATTAGAATATTTTCACCAGTATTTAGTGAGAAACTGTTGGGGACAAAGAGTAACTTCTGGGAACTTTTTTTTCTTTTCTTCTTTTTCGCTCTTAACAAGCACATGAGGGATACATGAGCCTTTTATGCCTCTGGACACTGTGCTAACTGGATGTGGGGACTGAAATGCTGCTGTCGTTAAATGAGCAGAATGAGATCGAGCCTGAGGGCAAAGCAAACACAGGGAGTAGAGCAGAACCAAAGGGAATGCAGAGACGTGGATCAGGAAATGGCCATACCATGTTCCGAGACACCATGTATTTGAAACTTGTCATGATGTGATACGTTTCCTGTTATTTAACTGAATAGAGATAATGTTTACTACTTGCACCGAAAGGCATTTTAACCTATATAAAACATAAAATATATAAATTATATATATATATATATATATAGGCATATAGATATATAGGCAGAACACTCTTTGACATAAATCACAGCAATATTCCTTGTATCTGTCTCCTAAGACAAAAGAAATGAAAACAAATATAAGCAAATGGGACCTAGTTAAACTTAAAAGCTTATTCACAGCAAAGGAAACCATTGACAAAAACGGAAAGATAACCTGTGGAAAAGGAAAAAATATTTGCAAGTGATGTGACTAATAATGGGTTAATATATAAACCAAACTCATAAAACTCAATATTCCGAAAAAACCCAAACTCAATCAAAAAATAGCAATTATATTGTAACAAATTTTAATGGAGTAGAAACTGTAAAAATGCTGAATCACTCTGTTGTATACCTGAAACTAAAATGATACTGCAAATTGGCTTTCCTTCAATTAAATGATAAAATTCAAAATGTCTGCACCTATGAGATACTATTAATATGTGGACTTCCCTGGTGGCTCAGAGGGTAAAGCGTTTGTCTACAATGCGGGAGACCCGGGTTTGATCCCTGGGTCGGGAAGATCCGCTGGAGAAGGAAGTGGCAATTCACTCCAGTACTATTGCCTGGAAAATCCCACGGACAGAGGAGCCTGGAAGGCTACAGTCCATGGGGTCGCAAAGAGTCGGACACGACTGAGCACTTTGTACACAGGAACATTAACATTTTTGTCTGTTTGCTAATGTTAGTTGTTGGTAAATATGTAAGGAAATTGAGACCCTTGGATGTTGCTCCTTAGACTATAGATTAGTATAGCCACTTTGGAAGGCAATTTATCCATAAGAGTAAAAATTCTGTGAAGAAGTCGCTCAGTCATGTCCGACTCTTTGCGACCCTGTGGACTGTAGCCTGCCAGGCTCCTCTGTCCATGGGATTCTCCAGGCAAGAATACTGGAGTGGGTTACCATTTGCTTCTCCAGGGGATCTTCCCAACNTCTGTGAAGAAGTCGCTCAGTCATGTCCGACTCTTTGCGACCCTGTGGACTGTAGCCTGCCAGGCTCCTCTGTCCATGGGATTCTCCAGGCAAGAATACTGGAGTGGGTTACCATTTGCTTCTCCAAGGGATCTTCCCGACCCAGGGATCGAAGCCGGGTCTCCCGCATTGGAGGCAGACGCTTTAACCTCTGAGTTTAAATGCATTAAAATCCTGAAATTCCATTACTCATTGTCTGCCTTAAAGAAACTATCACATGTACACAGAAGACATATACAGGGCTTTTCAGTCCCACCTAGGTTTAATAGGAAAAAGTGGAAATAGTCAAGATTTTTCATGATTAAGTGACTGGGTAGATAAAAGTGAATGCTATTTTGAAAAGCTATGTTATTTATTTGTTTACTGGCCCTCTTTATTCCAGTTCACCCAAATCTTCTATCCGTTTGAAAAGAGTTAAAAAATGATACAAGCAGAAAATACAAATGCAATAATAATTGCTGTAATGCAAGAAAAAGATTATCTATGAGGATCAGAGTTTTTGAAAGAAAAATAATCCAATATCTTTTTTTTTTTTTCTCTTCTCAGTTAAGGGTTTTGAAACTTAGTTTAGAGTTCTGTAGTTTGGAAAATAAACTCATTTCTTATATGTCATCCAGCTCACTCTCAGACACTATCAGTGTTATGTGTTGGGGCAAGTAAAGGAACAATGGCTTTTTTCCTGGATAATAAAGATCTGGGGAAAAGTGTGAGAGAGAGAAAAGTAAAATGATGAGGTGAGTATGAACAGAACTTCTCTCAGGATATTGACCTAAGAAGGAAAAGTAAGTGAAAGATAAAGGATTGCTGAGACTTTTCCATCAGTATAACCTTCATTCACCCCTCACTTCAATTACAAAAAGTCTCACTGGTCTGTGGAGTATAGTCTTTCAGAGACGGGAACCTTGGGTTTATTCTATTATGTCACTCTCAGTGTTTCTCTTTGCTTTGTGACATTAAATTGAAAATAAATGGACAAGCCATGGTGCCTGCTTTAGCTGGAAGGGACGAACCTGTGAAAAGAGAAATACTGAATCCCTGGCCCAGTGGGCTGGATGGATGTAGTGGCTATACTCAAGGGTTGCACTGAGAGGAATAGCAGACAGTGTACTGAGATAAAAGATACAGTTACCTTTTCTTTCAAGCTTCAATTTTGAGTGTTTCCAAGGCTAACAACACCCAGGTAGACAAGCAGCATTGCTGTAGAGACCAAAGAAGGAAGCACAGGAACGAAAGCCCAGGGACCAGTTTTTCCCTCTCTCTTGAGTTTATGAGAGTTCACTCTACTTCAGTCTCCTCAATCCCCTGACTTGATCTGTGTATCAGGATGGTCTGCAAGGAGATCAAACCAGTAAATCCTAAAGGAAATCAATCCTGAATAGCCATTGGACGAACTGATGCTGAAGTTGAAGTTCCAATACTTCGGCCACCTGATGCAAAGAGCTGACTCATTGGAAAAGACCCTGGTGCTGGGAAAGATTGAAGGCAAAAGGAAAAGAGAGCAGCAGAGGATGATAAGATTGGAAAGCATCACCAACTCAGTGGCCACGAGTCGGAGCAAACTGCAGGAGAGAGTGGAGGACAGGGATGCCTTGCATCCTGCTGCCCATGGATTGCTAAGAGTTGGACGCAACTTAGTGACTGAACAATAGTCAGGGCCCACAAAAGGGATGCTGCTCCAGTGGCCCAGCTCTCTGTCACTAATCTAAACCTGTCAGTTTTCCCTTATGGGGAAGACCTCACTGTCATGGAAAGCTGCCATACACCTATCACAGTCTTCCAGTCCAGTTTTACTTAGTTTATCTTAGAAAATAGAACCTGTAACCTTATGAGAAAAGCTAATCTCCTAGCCAATCATGCTGTTTCCTCATTGCCTCTTCTAATTCTCTGTAAAACTTGATCTTGTCCCAAATTCCTCAGAAAGAATGCTCCACTGCTTGTGAGGAAATGTTTTCTCCAACTCCATGGGAGAAATGAAGTACAGATTAATCAGGTATTCTGTTTTATGGGCTTCCCAGTGTGTGCTCAGCTGTTCAGTCATGTCCGACTCTTTGTGACCTCATGGACTGCAGTCCACCAGGTTCCTCTGTACATGGAATTTTCCAGGCAAGAATACTGGAGTGGGTTGCCACTTCCTACTCCACTTCCTAGGTGACTCAGTGGTAAAGTATTTGCCTGCCAATGGAGGAGACACAAGTTCTATCCCTAGGTCAGGAAGATCCTCTGGAAAAGGAAATGGCAACCCACTGCAATATTCTTGCCTGGAAATCCCATGGACACAGGAGTCTGGAAGACTGCAGTCCATGGGGCTGCAAAGAGTCAGACAGCCTTAGTGACTAAACAACAACCTATTATATTTTACAGTCTATGTCACTTATTTCCAAAGTAAAGAGCTACTTTGAGTTTATGACTTGATTACTGAAAAGTCTCAGAGGCTGAGTTCATTTTCTTATGGCTTACTTTCTTATTATTGATATTTGTGCTTTATTAGATGACAAGTCTCCAGAAGAGGTGATTTTTCCTAATGGCCTCACAGTTCTCTTTGCCACCTTCTTCCTTACTTATCTTCTTGCATCTGTCCATCTGTGAAGGGCTTTTGGACAGTCTCTAAACCTTCAGTATTCAAGATATAGAATTGTACACTCAGTTAGCTAGTGTAAAATCTCTGAGCATATTTCCTTCTTTGAATGTTAAAATTCGAAAGATCTTACAGGGTTCCTGTGCAGTAGTGTTATACCTAGTTCCTACTCTCCCCTTATGGCCCTGTCATGATCTATTTGCAATTTCTATAAGTCATTCTATTATAGAAAAAAAAAANCTTCTATCCGTTTGAAAAGAGTTAAAAAATGATACAAGCAGAAAATACAAATGCAATAATAATTGCTGTAATGCAAGAAAAAGATTATCTATGAGGATCAGAGTTTTTGAAAGAAAAATAATCCAATATCTTTTTTTTTTTTTCTCTTCTCAGTTAAGGGTTTTGAAACTTAGTTTAGAGTTCTGTAGTTTGGAAAATAAACTCATTTCTTATATGTCATCCAGCTCACTCTCAGACACTATCAGTGTTATGTGTTGGGGCAAGTAAAGGAACAATGGCTTTTTTCCTGGATAATAAAGATCTGGGGAAAAGTGTGAGAGAGAGAAAAGTAAAATGATGAGGTGAGTATGAACAGAACTTCTCTCAGGATATTGACCTAAGAAGGAAAAGTAAGTGAAAGATAAAGGATTGCTGAGACTTTTCCATCAGTATAACCTTCATTCACCCCTCACTTCAATTACAAAAAGTCTCACTGGTCTGTGGAGTATAGTCTTTCAGAGACGGGAACCTTGGGTTTATTCTATTATGTCACTCTCAGTGTTTCTCTTTGCTTTGTGACATTAAATTGAAAATAAATGGACAAGCCATGGTGCCTGCTTTAGCTGGAAGGGACAAACCTGTAAAAAAGAGAAATACTGAATCCCTGGCCCAGTGGGCTGGATGGATGTAGTGGCTATACTCAAGGGTTGCACTGAGAGGAATAGCAGACAGTGTACTGAGATAAAAGATACAGTTACCTTTTCTTTCAAGCTTCAATTTTGAGTGTTTCCAAGGCTAACAACACCCAGGTAGACAAGCAGCATTGCTGTAGAGACCAAAGAAGGAAGCACAGGAACGAAAGCCCAGGGACCAGTTTTTCCCTCTCTCTTGAGTTTATGAGAGTTCACTCTACTTCAGTCTCCTCAATCCCCTGACTTGATCTGTGTATCAGGATGGTCTGCAAGGAGATCAAACCAGTAAATCCTAAAGGAAATCAATCCTGAATAGCCATTGGACGAACTGATGCTGAAGTTGAAGTTCCAATACTTCGGCCACCTGATGCAAAGAGCTGACTCATTGGAAAAGACCCTGGTGCTGGGAAAGATTGAAGGCAAAAGGAAAAGAGAGCAGCAGAGGATGATAAGATTGGAAAGCATCACCAACTCAGTGGCCACGAGTCGGAGCAAACTGCAGGAGAGAGTGGAGGACAGGGATGCCTTGCATCCTGCTGCCCATGGATTGCTAAGAGTTGGACGCAACTTAGTGACTGAACAATAGTCAGGGCCCACAAAAGGGATGCTGCTCCAGTGGCCCAGCTCTGTGTCACTAATCTAAACCTGTCAGTTTTCCCTTATGGGGAAGACCTCACTGTCATGGAAAGCTGCCATACACCTATCACAGTCTTCCAGTCCAGTTTTACTTAGTTTATCTTAGAAAATAGAACCTGTAACCTTATGAGAAAAGCTAATCTCCTAGCCAATCATGCTGTTTCCTCATTGCCTCTTCTAATTCTCTGTAAAACTTGATCTTGTCCCAAATTCCTCAGAAAGAATGCTCCACTGCTTGTGAGGAAATGTTTTCTCCAACTCCATGGGAGAAATGAAGTACAGATTAATCAGGTATTCTGTTTTATGGGCTTCCCAGTGTGTGCTCAGCTGTTCAGTCATGTCCGACTCTTTGTGACCCCATGGACTGCAGTCCACCAGGCTCCTCTGTACATGGAATTTTCCAGGCAAGAATACTGGAGTGGGTTGCCACTTCCTACTCCACTTCCTAGGTGACTCAGTGGTAAAGAATTTGCCTGCCAATGGAGGAGACACAAGTTCTATCCCTAGGTCAGGAAGATCCTCTGGAAAAGGAAATGGCAACCCACTGCAGTATTCTTGCCTGGAAATCCCATGGACACAGGAGTCTGGAAGACTGCAGTCCATGGGGCTGCAAAGAGTCAGACAGCCTTAGTGACTAAACAACAACCTATTATATTTTACAGTCTATGTCACTTATTTCCAAAGTAAAGAGCTACTTTGAGTTTATGACTTGATTACTGAAAAGTCTCAGAGGCTGAGTTCATTTTCTTATGGCTTACTTTCTTATTATTGATATTTGTGCTTTATTAGATGACAAGTCTCCAGAAGAGGTGATTTTTCCTAATGGCCTCACAGTTCTCTTTGCCACCTTCTTCCTTACTTATCTTCTTGCATCTGTCCATCTGTGAAGGGCTTTTGGACAGTCTCTAAACCTTCAGTATTCAAGATATAGAATTGTACACTCAGTTAGCTAGTGTAAAATCTCTGAGCATATTTCCTTCTTTGAATGTTAAAATTCGAAAGATCTTACAGGGTTCCTGTGCAGTAGTGTTATACCTAGTTCCTACTCTCCCCTTATGGCCCTGTCATGATCTATTTGCAATTTCTATAAGTCATTCTATTATAGAAAAAAAAAAACCCTTTTAAAGGAGCTTTTAATATAATTTGAATATATTAATAGCATTTAAACACAAGTTTTACAGAATGTAATTTCCCTGTCATCAAAGAGTATGCTGTCCCCTTCACTGACTTGCAAATTTTCTTTTTAGACAATATAAACTGCAAAAATACAATGTATTAAATAGTGAAAAGGCCAAGATATCACAAAAAAATAGAGAATCCATTAACATATAGATTAACCCCATCAAAGGGTGATATTTGATGGGATATTCAATGTGATTCATATATCATAAACTAAAAGAGCAGAAGCTTTACTTTTGAAAAGCCTTTAATTCAGCAGTCAGCCTTACTTTCTGACATGAAAAGTTTAATACGAATGCAATGTGCATAAATGCCAATTACTAGGATAAAAGAGAAGCTCATGGCGATTAAGAGATTATGGTCCTTTGAAAGATGTAATTAAATGGCAGAAGTTTAATTTCAGTAATTCCTAAAGGGAAAATGTATGGTTTTATTTTTATTTTTATTATTCCAATAATTTAAAACAAGATAACGAGCCCAGTAAATTTTATTGCTCAATAATGAATTAGAGAAAGTATATATTTTACATTATTTATTGTATCATTACACCTGATTATCATTGGAAATTTTGCCTTTTATCAACAGATATAGTAATATGCAATTCCATTCCCAATACCATTTTACAGATCCTTTCCAAGACTAGTTGCAGTGTTGTAGTATGAACAAACTGCAAAATACATGTAAAAATAAAACAAATTTTTCTTAACACATTTTATTCAAACACTTGATATTTAGCCAGTAGGTTAAGAGCTTGTTTAAATAACTCACTTTAAAATTAAATTCATTTCAAATGACTGAATTCTCTTTACCTGGAGTTCCAAAATTTAATATATGTGTATATATATATATAGTCTCAACCATTCTCTCCTACTTCAGATTATGACAGAATTTAACTCAGAGATTTGATACCAAATAGTTAATGATCAATTTTAATATAAAGATTATACTTTGGGTTTGTATTTCTTTCTCGCCCATGAGTTATTTATGTTTCAAAATCTGTAAGTAGAATCAGTCCAGTTCAGTCCCTCAGTCATGCCCAACTCTTTGCAATCCATGGACTGTAGCATGCCAGGCTTCTCTGTCCATCACCAACTCTTGGAGTTTGCCCAAACTCATGTCCATCTAGTCGGTGATGTCATTCAACCATCTCATCCTCTGTTGTCCCCTTCTCCTCCTGCCTTCAATCTTTCCCAGTATCAGGTCTTTTTCAATGAGTCAGTTCTTTTTATCAGGTGGCCAAAGTATTGGTTTCAGCTTCAGCATCAGTCCTTCCAGTGAATATTCAGGACTGATTTCCTTCAAGACTGACTGGTTTAATCTTTCAGTCCAAGGAACTCTCAAGAGTCTTCTCCAACACCACAGTTCAAAATAGTCAATTCTTTGGTGCTCCCAACTCTCACATCCATACATGACTACTGGAAAATCCTTAACTTTGACTAGATGGACCTTTGTTGGTAAAGTAATGTCTCTGATTTTTAATATGCTGTCTAGGTTTGTTATAGCTTTTCTGCCAAGGAGCAAGCATCTTTTAATTTCATGGCTTCAGTCACCATCTGCAGTGATTTTGGAGCCCCAGAAAATAGTCTCTCACTGTTTCCATTGTTTCCCCATATATTTGCCATGAATTGATGGGACCAGATGCCATGATCTTAGTTTTCTGAATGTTGCATTTTAAGCCATCTTTTTCTCTTTAACCAAGTGAAAATCACTTTCACCTCTTTCACTTTCATCAAGAGGCTCTTTAGTTCTTTGCTTTCTGCCATAAAGATGGTGTCATCTGGATATCTGATGTTATTGATATTTCTCCCAGCAATCTTGATTTCAGCTTATGCTTCATCCAGCCTGGCATTTCTCATGATGTACTTTGCATATAAGTCAAATTAGTAGAGTTACAGTATACAACCTTGACATATATTGTAACCAGTCTGTTGTTCCATGTCCTATTCTAACTATTGTTTTTTGACCTGCATACTGATTTCTCAGGAGACAGGTAAGGCAGACTGTTATTCCCATCTCTTTAAGTATTTTCAACAGTTTGTCGTGATCCACACAATCAAATGCTTTGGCATAGTCATTAGAGCAGAAGTAGATTTTTTTTTTCTGGAATTCTCTTGATTTTTCTATGATCCAACAGATGTTGGCAATTTGATCTCTGGTTTCCCTGCCTTCTCTAAATCCAGCTTGAACATCTGGAAGTTCTCGGTTCATGTACTATTGAAGCCTGGCTTGGACAATTTTGAGCATTACTTTGCTAATGTGTGAGATGAATGCAACTGTGAGGTAGTTTGAGCATTCTTTGGCACTGCTTTTCCTTGGGATTGGAATGAAAATTGACCATTCCAGTTTTTCTAAGGAGAATATTTGATATTAATTTCTAGTATTTTATACTGTGACCAGAATATATTTCTAATACATCTGTATTTTGGAAATTGAAGCTTTTTAAATTTTTTCACTTAAGATGTGATCAAGTTTCTAGGATGCTTCACATGATCTTGAGACGTATATTCTCTATTACTACCTTGGAAACTTTGATTTATATATATATATATATCCATTTATTTTGAGTTGTAGTAGTTTTACTTATTTTATGCCCTCTTAACCTGTCTTTAACTAGTGATGTGTTAGTCTTCTAACATGAGTGTATTCCTGTCTATTCCTTCTTTGATTTTTTTGTGTTTTCAGCTTTAAATAGGTGTTGCCTTGATAGTCTATTTGGATAGTAAATGCCTGACTTGCATTTTCTCCTCTGAACTTCTTGAACAATTGTTACTCAACCTGTCCTTTCTCACATTGCTATAAAGGATTCTGTTACAGCCAAAATCTTTTCCATGAGAGTGATTTCTCTAATGGAAAGTTCAGAAGACTCTTTCCCTTTACTGCTAAAGTCTATTAATTTAACAGGGTAAATCCTAGAAATTGATGCTTGTGAATCAGTTCATCTAGGTGCATATGGTTACTGTTAATATATAGATAGACTCAGGCTCTCTTATTTAGGAAATTTTATCTTGAATTATAGTCTTAAAAATTAGTTCTATTTTATATTTCTTAGGCTTCACAAACTTTTATTTACATGCATGCTGAATCTTCTTTACCTCAGAATTTCCCTGTTAATTATCTTGTCTCTTTTTCATTTTGTTTTCCTTTTTATATTAATTTCATTTTATCAATGCATATTTGTCAATGTGTACTTTACTGCACTTCATTATGTTTTAATAATGCCCTTTAAATTTTAATCAAAATTATTCTCCCTTGAAAATTTTGAAATTTAATAATTTCCTCAATAATTTTATTTGTATTTTTACAGATTCCATAAGCCCTCATTTGATGTATTTCTAATTTTATCACTTCTTATTTCTTATGTTTGATTTCAGATACAGTGAATTTGTACTCTTTTCTACATATACTTCTTTAAAGATATGTTTGAGGCATTATGTTATACTTTTCCATTCCTTCATGTTTGCTTTCTTATTGTGGAGGGGACAAGGGAGTCAGGATTTTAATCATGAAAATTTATTGTTTTCTCTTTTCTTTTAAATTTTTATAAATATTTTTTTCTCCTTTCTGTTCATTTGGAAACTCTGACTAGCAATCACAAGCAGTTCTACATAGGAAGGAGTAACAGTTCTGGTTGACTGACTTGATTTCTTATATTAAGAGTGACTTTGTTTCTTAGTATAGCATGATGCAATTTTATCCATCATTTTCACCTTTTCTAGTGAAGAGGGCTTGTTTTTCTGGTTTTGTTAATTTTTGTTAATTCAATAGGACCAGTTTCCATTTCTTTGTTCATTGTTTTTTCACTTCACCGCCCATCCACTAATATTTCACCCCACAAGTCACGTTCCTCTCCTCTATAAGTGGTCCTCTTGAAGACTGCCTGTTCGGGTTCAGCACCATCTCAGACTCCTTCCATTCAATTCTCTAGATTCTATTGTTCAAATATACCCTACCTCAGGACTTACCTAGTATTTATTTAGCCGTGGAAGATGGGCCTCTTATTCCCAGTGTGATTTTACCTGTGCATCAACACATTTAGTGTCCTGAGAATGTTCTTTCATGTTAAGTTTCTACCTGATTATTCATGGGCTCCAGAAATGAACCCAATGTGTAGAACGTTTCCATACTTACACAAAAATAGCTTGTAGTACATATTATCACTGAATTTTGTTCTAGAACTATGTTATGATACAGTTTTCTTTTCTTGATGATCTGATATTTGGACTCTAATTTAGGCAGCAGCCACNATTTTGGAGCCCCAGAAAATAGTCTCTCACTGTTTCCATTGTTTCCCCATATATTTGCCATGAATTGATGGGACCAGATGCCATGATCTTAGTTTTCTGAATGTTGCGTTTTAAGCCATCTTTTTCTCTTTAACCAAGTGAAAATCACTTTCACCTCTTTCACTTTCATCAAAGAGGCTCTTTAGTTCTTCTTTGCTTTCTGCATAAAGATGGTGTCATCTGGATATCTGATGTTATTGATATTTCTCCCAGCAATCTTGATTTCAGCTTATGCTTCATCCAGCCTGGCATTTCTCATGATGTACTTTGCATATAAGTCAAATTAGTAGAGTTACAGTATACAGCCTTGACATATATTGTAACCAGTCTGTTGTTCCATGTCCTATTCTAACTATTGTTTTTTGACCTGCATACTGATTTCTCAGGAGACAGGTAAGGCAGACTGTTATTCCCATCTCTTTAAGTATTTTCAACAGTTTGTCGTGATCCACACAGTCAAATGCTTTGGCATAGTCATTAGAGCAGAAGTAGATTTTTTTTTCTGGAATTCTCTTGATTTTTCTATGATCCAACAGATGTTGGCAATTTGATCTCTGGTTTCCCTGCCTTCTCTAAATCCAGCTTGAACATCTGGAAGTTCTCGGTTCATGTACTATTGAAGCCTGGCTTGGACAATTTTGAGCATTACTTTGCTAATGTGTGAGATGAATGCAACTGTGAGGTAGTTTGAGCATTCTTTGGCACTGCTTTTCCTTGGGATTGGAATGAAAATTGACCATTCCAGTTTTTCTAAGGAGAATATTTGATATTAATTTCTAGTATTTTATACTGTGACCAGAATATATTTCTAATACATCTGTATTTTGGAAATTGAAGCTTTTTAAATTTTTTCACTTAAGATGTGATCAAGTTTCTAGGATGCTTCACATGATCTTGAGACGTATATTCTCTATTACTACCTTGGAAACTTTGATTTATATATATATATATATCCATTTATTTTGAGTTGTAGTAGTTTTACTTATTTTATGCCCTCTTAACCTGTCTTTAACTAGTGATGTGTTAGTCTTCTAACATGAGTGTATTCCTGTCTATTCCTTCTTTGATTTTTTTGTGTTTTCAGCTTTAAATAGGTGTTGCCTTGATAGTCTATTTGGATAGTAAATGCCTGACTTGCATTTTCTCCTCTGAACTTCTTGAACAATTGTTACTCAACCTGTCCTTTCTCACATTGCTATAAAGGATTCTGTTACAGCCAAAATCTTTTCCATGAGAGTGATTTCTCTAATGGAAAGTTCAGAAGACTCTTTCCTTTTACTGTTAAAGTCTATTAATTTAACAGGGTAAATCCAAGAAATTGATACTTGTGAATCAGTTCATCTAGGTGCATATGGTTACTGTTAATATATAGATAGACTCAGGCTCTCTTATTTAGGAAATTTTATCTTGAATTATAGTCTTAAAAATTAGTTCTATTTTATATTTCTTAGGCTTCACAAACTTTTATTTACATGCATGCTGAATCTTCTTTACCTCAGAATTTCCCTGTTAATTATCTTGTCTCTTTTTCATTTTGTTTTCCTTTTTATATTAATTTCATTTTATCAATGCATATTTGTCAATGTGTACTTTACTGCACTTCATTATGTTTTAATAATGCCCTTTAAATTTTAATCAAAATTATTCTCCCTTGAAAATTTTGAAATTTAATAATTTCCTCAATAATTTTATTTGTATTTTTACAGATTCCATAAGCCCTCATTTGATGTATTTCTAATTTTATCACTTCTTATTTCTTATGTTTGATTTCAGATACAGTGAATTTGTACTCTTTTCTACATATACTTCTTTAAAGATATGTTTGAGGCATTATGTTATACTTTTCCATTCCTTCATGTTTGCTTTCTTATTGTGGAGGGGACAAGGGAGTCAGGATTTTAATCATGAAAATTTATTGTTTTCTCTTTTCTTTTAAATTTTTATAAATATTTTTTTCTCCTTTCTGTTCATTTGGAAACTCTGACTAGCAATCACAAGCAGTTCTACATAGGAAGGAGTAACAGTTCTGGTTGACTGACTTGATTTCTTATATTAAGAGTGACTTTGTTTCTTAGTATAGCATGATGCAATTTTATCCATCATTTTCACCTTTTCTAGTGAAGAGGGCTTGTTTTTCTGGTTTTGTTAATTTTTGTTAATTCAATAGGACCAGTTTCCATTTCTTTGTTCATTGTTTTTTCACTTCACCGCCCATCCACTAATATTTCACCCCACAAGTCACGTTCCTCTCCACTATAAGTGGTCCTCTTGAAGACTGCCTGTTCGGGTTCAGCACCATCTCAGACTCCTTCCATTCAATTCTCTAGATCCTATTGTTCAAATATACCCTACCTCAGGACTTACCTAGTATTTATTTAGCCGTGGAAGATGGGCCTCTTATTCCCAGTGTGATTTTACCTGTGCATCAACACATTTAGTGTCCTGAGAATGTTCTTTCATGTTAAGTTTCTACCTGATTATTCATGAGCTCCAGAAATGAACCCAATGTGTAGAACGTTTCCATACTTACACAAAAATAGCTTGTAGTACATATTATCACTGAATTTTGTTCTAGAACTATGTTATGATACAGTTTTCTTTTCTTGATGATCTGATATTTGGACTCTAATTTAGGCAGCAGCCACCTTCTTAGAATATCCTGAAAGTTTGCATTTAATTTTTCCAAATCACCATCTACTTAGAAATAGAATTTACCTCTGTAAGCCTAAAGCATATCAGTCATATGACATATAACCATAGATTTACACACATGGTTACATCAGTGGGTAAGAAAATTGCAGTAAATGTGAAGTTTTTAGAGAATCATAAATGCAACATTTAGAAAAAAAGAATCTTGAAAAATTGTATTTCCAAAGACCAACTCTACCATCTTCCTCAAATTAGTAAGCAAAAATTATTAAGTCAATATATTAACATGGCTGTAACCAATTTTAAACTTTCCCATTTCATCCCTGAAGTATTAATATTTTGCCTAAAAGAGCTCTCTAGCTAAGTAATATAAACAATTATTATATTTGTGTTTCACCCCTATCATTCTTACAGTTAAATTTTCTATAACTCTTAAAAGCCTATACAGTTCTACATTAAAGAAAAATGGTAAACACATTTAGTGTGTATGATTCCAATTTAATACAGGAGATTTTACAAGTGAGAATACTACATAACCAAATATAATATTCACAGACAATAAAATAGCCTGAATTCAACAGCATATAAAGAGTAAAAATGAATAAATGCATTAACAAATAAAAATGTTCAAGGACAGTTCAAAAATTATTCAGGCAATAAATTTCTCCACTAACTCAATAAATTTGTTTTATTTAAAGTCAGACTGGAACACTCAGCCAACCTCAGAGGATCTCATAAAGACTTGAGGCTAATGGACTATATCATACATTAATGCTGAATGTACGGGCACCTGGCATTCCTATAGACAATGTAGCCAAAGGCCAGTCCTCCAGTGGTTTGTTAGACTAATGCTAGATTTCTAACAATAGAGTACTATCAGCAGGAAGTACAACAACTGGCAGTTCAGGGTAAAAAGCTACAGCTAGCTACAATGAAATTCATCAGTAAAGGTCAAGCAAATAAAAAACGCTAGAAATGGCAAAACCCAAGAAAAGTAAAAACAAAAGCCAGTTCAAATTGCAACCTGTTGTTACTGCTATGCTATAGTGCAAACATCAAAATAGAATGTTGCACTCAAACATACATATTCATAATTAAAATTAGTTGAGAACTTCTACATGTTCAACTTTTTTTTTTGCAGAGTGACCAAGATACTTCTTACGTTCCATAATTAAACCGTTATTCAAAATACTCAATGCTGATTATGAAACAATGGATATTCATGCTCAGAAATATTTTATGTTCTATTTTCTGTTTTAGAAAACTAAATTTAACCTTATGCAAAAAATAACACTAGAGTAAGAAAGTGTGGTTCAGGAGCTATAAAAAAGAAACAAATAAACAGTGATGAAGTCCTAAGGCAACTCCTGGCTATCAGGAACTAGTTTAAGCATCTGTCTGGAAGAGAGCGTCTCAGCAGTGGGAAACAGGTAGAGGTCCATAATTTAACTCTCTCTGTCTCTCCTCATTCTTCCGGGAGAGTCAGTCTCTGTTCATATGATCGCTATGATGTAAAAACAGCATCAATATTATAGCCCAAGTGTCCACAGGATATCATTGCAGTTATAAGTCCTGTTGGGCTAACAAAAATGATGAAAGGAGAAGTAGGTTGAATAGCTGTTCTGGTCGTCCTCTCCTCCAAATTCTCTCTTTAAACCCTCAGGGCTTAAAGAGAGTGGACTACATTTGAAAAGTCATTTTCTCATTCCATGCTGCTCCTTTTTGAGAGTTTAAAAATCATCTCTAAAGAAAGAATTTGCTAGTGGAGACAACATACCAGGATGCTCAGTAGTAATTGTGGGAAGCTTCTGTTTCTCGTTGTGAAGGTTTATCCTCACCAACAGGACACAAGCAGAGTCTAGAGCTTGGCCCCCATTAGATACACAGTAACAGACATAGTAACTCCTTACTCCAGGGGGAAATGAGCTGAGTCAATAAACCAATCATCTGTAGAGAATACAATCGCTGTGAAAGGAAGGTATAGACAACATACACTAACTAGATAAAGCACAACTTCCCTGGTGGCTCAGAGGTTAAAGCGTCTGCCCGCAATGCGGGAGACAGGATTGATCCCTGGGTCATCAAGATCCCCTGGAGAAGGAAATGGCAACCCACTCCAGTGTTCTTGCCTGGAGAATCCCAAGGATGGAGGAGCCTGGTGGGCTGCAGTCTGTGGGGTCACATAGAGTCAGACACGACTGAAGTGACTTAGCAGCAGCAGCATACTTTTTGTTACTTATGTCTTTTGTCTGCTTTCTCTTTCTTCAAAAATACATTTGTATGTATTCCCATATCCACATCTACACTAAGACCCATCCACAACACCCCCTCATACATTCAGTCATACTCATAAACAGTAGGGCAGGAAGAGAGGTTTAGTGACTGTTTTTAAAAATATAATAGATTATTCAGAAATCTTTGCATATTTTTTCTTAATCTACACTAGTTAGTAGATATCCCACCAAGACAATAATGTAGCCCCAGTTTAAACCTCAAAATATCTGGAATTTGTTTTTTAATATTTATAAAATGTACATCCAATTCTGTTTTCTTCCCAGTGAATTTTAAAATATGCACATATATTAAATACTTCCAATGAATTGAAGTAATAACTGTATCATGTATTATCATGAAAATAATGATAATCTATTTTGCTTCTCTGTTTAATTCCACTATCTGGTATCTGTAAGGGAAGTTTCACCATACATTTTTTACATAATTCTGTTAGAATTTTTGTGTGCATGTTTAAATTTTTAGGTTTATTTCAAGAAATTATTTCAAGAATTTATAAACTTATTTTAGTACACTTAATATTTTCTTATGTTGCATTTTTGATCAAGAAAAATAAAAATATATTATGCCTCCCTATCGGCAAAGATTATATTTTAAGATATTCAAAGATACTATATAAGGATTTCTTTCTTTCAGATAAGAATTATGCCTTTTTAAAAAGGTTATTCTCAGGTAATACACATGCAAAATATTTTCCCTGATTTTCATTGGAACTTTTTCTAGGTATTTATTGCTATTAATATATGGAGAGTAGATAATGGATCTACATAGAAAACCATTATTATAGTATTTTTAAAGTAGCATTTTTGAAATTTTAAGGTATAAAATCATATGATCAGCAGAGAAAGATAGCTTTATCTTGTCTTATCCAATATTTGCTCCAATAATATCTTTTCTCTACTTGTAACATTTGCTAGAACTTCAAAAATATATACATATAAGCATATAAAAATATATATATATATAGAAAACAATATCCTCAGTTCAATTTTGTTTAAAAATCTATTACATTTAAACAATTTGGCCTCTGTTTTTTATTGTCTAAGAGTTGTTGTCAGAATTGATATTAAGTCTTATTACATGTCTTTTTATCCTCAATTTATATGAACTGATATAACCATGTTATGTTGGATTCAGATAATGAATTGGGAGATTTCTATCTTCTTATGTATATTCAATAATTTAGATAGCTAAAGTATATTTTGAAAAGAATAGATCAACTGTGGACATATTTGCAATGGTTTTAATATCAGTGTTAATCACTTTTCCATATGGTCCATGACCTGTCTCTTATACACATCTTATCTCAGCTNAATGAATTGGGAGATTTCTATCTTCTTATGTATATTCAATAATTTAGATAGCTAAAGTATATTTTGAAAAGAATAGATCAACTGTGGACATATTTGCAATGGTTTTAATATCAGTGTTAATCACTTTTCCATATGGTCCATGACATTTCAAATTTTGGTAGTTTATATTTAGGTAAACAATTTATTTAGTTTTTTTTCAATTATTTTTGTTTAGAATTGCATTATTTTTCTCTTATAATCCCTGGATTCCCATTTATTTTTAGCTTACCTTTACTTTCAATTTTGTAATTTTACCTACATTTTCTCATTTTTACTGCTGTTAGCTCATGAGGGCTTTACCTATTATAGTAATTGATTTAAAAAACATTTACTTTTGCAATAGTTGTGTTTTCTTCTGTTACTTTTTAGTTTCCAATTTCAAGCTGTAGGACCTTCATCAAAATATTCAACAACTGAGCCCTTTCTCTTTATATTGAAATGAAAATAACAATGTTAAAACAAACAAATGTAGATGCTAAAAAATACCTCTGCAATGTAGGATACAAAATAAGAACTCAACATTCGTTAGTCCTTCCAACTCTCCTCATAAATATAAGGGTTGTGATACAAATTTGGGAATATGTTATGTCACCAAAATTATCTTTATGTAAATTGAGCGAGAAGGAAGAATCACAGCAGATTAACAAACCATTTCAACAGTGTGATAACTATAACTCTCCCTAGTTTAGTTGTCTCTTATGTAGCACTCTTTGTCAAAATCTGAAATTAATCATAGAGAATATCATTTATATAAATCCTCTACCTGACTATAAGCATCTTTTTCTATACTTTTGTCTTCAAAAAACTCCTTTACACACTATCTTCTGTATTTGCATATTATAAAATTTTACCTTGCTTGTGAATTTCCTTGAATGCATATTTTATTGAATTTATGCACGTCATAGTTTCCCATTGCCCTCTTAAATTCTAAACACCCCAGCTACCATAGCCACAACTGTGACATGACCTCTGTACAATCCCTGTAAATAACACAAATGTTACATGTGAATAGACCCAATCTTTTCTGAAGCAGATTGAGGCTGCAGTTTTGCCTTACCCTAATGCGAAGAGTTGACTCACTGGAAAAGACTCTGATGCTGGGAAGGACTGAGGGCAGGAGGAGAAGGGGACGACAGAGGATGAGATGGCTGGATGGCATCACTGACCCGATGAACGTGAGTCTGAGTGAACTCCGGGAGATGGTGATGGACAGGGAGGCCTGGCGTTCTGCAATTCTTGGGGTCACAAAGAGTCGGACACGACTGAGTGACTGAACTGAACTGAACTGAAGTAAGTGTAACTATCACTTTCATTACTTGTGTTTAGAAGTTTGGCACTGGACAAGGGGTGACTTAGCAAAAAAGATTCAAACTGATCTTTAAACTCCACCCCAGACACACCCCAAAGCCCCCCAAGAGAGCTCAGGGATATGCTACAAACTAACCAGAGACTTTTCCAACTCCAGAACACGCGCTCTTGATGTACAGCCCTTTCCTCAAGTGATATTAGGCAGCCAAGAGCCCATTAAAGGTTCATAAATATTCTATATATACATACATCTGATTATAATAGACTGAATTATGGAAAAGACATGTGCAATAGAGCCTGTTGTTATGTAACTTGCAGCTGTCAATCAAAACTGTCAATCCTCGACCACCTAAATGGATATATAAAAGCTTTGTCTTTAAAAACCCCCATTCCTCATCATTCTGGCGCCAGTGTCTCTCCTGGCTCAGTCCACATCTCCCTTGAAGTGTTCTTTCTGTTTTTTCCTCAATAAACTTGTTTTTGCCACCGGTGAGACCTCAGATTCTTCTTTGTATCCTTACCAAGAATCGAGGCCCACAAGGGAGGATCCTCATTCACCCTCCCCAATTCGGTAGCACTAGGACACAGTCATTTACAGTAATTCATATAAGATATTTCAGTTGGGGGGGAGAGATATTTATACTCTTTTTTAAAACTATTTCAAAAATCTTCATTTATTCCTTCTTTGACACTCTTTATTCTTTATGTAGATCCAAATTTCTGACCTATATAATTTTCCTTCTCACTGAACTTCAACATTTCTGATAGGGCAATAAATCTCTCTCAGTTTTTTTTTATGAAAAAGTCATTATTTCTCTTTCACTTTCAAATGGCAACTTTTCTGGATATAGAAGGCTCTACTGATATTTGAAAATTTACAGACTAATATTTATTCTCTTCTTGTTTGCATGGTTTCAAATGAGAAGTTTTTGTAATTCTTATCCTTCTTCCTATATAAATAAGGTTCTAGCCATCATTACCCATTCTTCCCCTTAGTTCAGTAATTTCTCTTTTTACTGTTTTTCTACACTTGGACTATTATATGCTTAGGTGTATTTTTGATGGTGTTGTACTTCCTGGTGTTCCTAAATTTTGCTGGATATTTGGTTTGGTGTCTGCTATTTCTTTGGGGAAGTTCTCAGCCCTGGTGGCACAGGTGGTAAAGAATCCACCTGCAAAGTGGGAGACCAGTGTTCAGGCCTTGGTTGGGGAAGATACCCTAAAGGAGGACATGGTAACCCACTCCAGCATTCTTGCCTGGAGAATCCCATGGACCGAGGAGCCTGGCGGGCTACAGTCTTGGGGTCGCAAAGAGCTGGACACAACAGAGCAGCTAAGAACACACAGCCATTACTACATCAATGCCTATTCTTATCCATTCTTTCTTTCTTCTATTATTGTATTCCATTTACATATGTGAATACTTTAAAAAATTTCCCTAATTTCTTGGGTGTTCTATTCTGGTTTTCTCTTCAGTTTTTTTTTTCTCTTTTCATTTCAGAAGTATCTATTAACCTATGTTTAAATTCACTGATTCATATTTTGGCTGTGTGCAATCTATTGTCAAACCCATCAAAAGCATTCTTCATTTCTATTACAGGAAAATAATCTCTAGCACTTCCTTTTTAAATTTTAGGGTTTCCCACACTCTGCTTGCATTATTTATCTGATCTTTCATATTGTCTACTCTTTCCATTAGAGTCCTTAACATTAATCAGAGTCATTTTAAGCCCTGTGTGATAACTCCAAAATCTCTGCCATATCTGAGTCTAGTTCTTATGTACATTTTGTCTCTGCAAACTGTGTTTTGTTTTGCCTTTGAGCATACTTGGTAAATTTTATTAGAAGTCAGAAGTGTTGAGCACGTATTAAAATTTTTAGTAAATAGGACTTTGGTGTGAAAAGTTAATCTGGCAGAGAGTTAGATTGTTTTTAATATTGCTATAGTTATAGGTACCTCGAATGTCTTTGTGTATGCCTCCCTTGGTGACTCTGAGTTTGCTCAAGTATTCCTCCTTCAGGAGAGTCTGTGTCTTGCAGTTCTCAGTAGTCATCTGCTATCATACTGGAAACCTGCTGGTGTGGTGCTAAGGATTGAGGAGCGAAAGTGTTTTATAGTCTTAAATTTCTCAGACTTGTAGTGGGTCTATCTCCCTGGACTGAAAATTCACAAGTTTTTCTTAGCGTTCCTCTTCAGAGCTTCAAATGAGGCCTGGAAAGGAAGAAATGCCCTTTCCCACATGGGATAGGCTCTAGTAAAGTCTTTACCATGCAAGAGTAAGTTATTTTTAGGGCAAATGTGCAAAGATTACTTCTCTCCTTCCACTTCTGGATTCAAGACAGGGTCTTTCTTTCATTAGGACTCTACTTGGTAGGGTACCTGGAGGTAAAAATCATAAAACTGTGCTGCTGCTGCTGCTGCTGCTAAGTCGCTTCAATCGTGTCCGACTCTGTGTGACCCCATAGATGGCAGGCCACCAGGCTCCTCTGTCCCTGAGATTCTCCAGGCAAGAACACTGGAGTGGGTGGCCATTTCTTCTCCAACGCATGCATGCATGCTAAGTCGCTTCAACTGTGGGACTTGTATAAAGCAGTGGCCCCAGGAGTTTCTCACTCTCACATTAGTCTACATTCAGCCCACAGCAGTTCTTCAAAATGACAATTTAACTATTCCTTCCTGTTTAATGGTATTGGTGTCCTCTTTACCAGGCTTCCCCAAGTAGTGTCAGTGGTAAAAAAATAAAAAAACCCACCTGCCAATGCAGGAGACATGAGAGATGAGGCTGCAATCCCTGGATCAAGAAGATCCCTTGGAGGAAGTCATGACAATCCACTCCTGTATTCTTGCCTGGAAAATCCCAATGGACAGAGGAGCCTGGTGGACTACACAGTGCATGGAGTCACAAAGAGTTGGACACAGCTGAAGCAACCTAGCACCTACTCACACATCTTCTTTACCAGATAAGCAGTTCTCAACTGTGACTCCCTGAATTCTTCTGTCTCCAGGATTCAGAGCCTTGATTTGTTCTGAAATCTCTATTTTTTGATGGATCCAAGATGAATCATCAATTTTCAGTTTGTTCAGATTTCTCTTGTGTGATTAAGAGTGACAATCTCCAAGCTCTTTTATGACAAGATGAGCCTGGAGAGTCCACACTTTTGAAAACTAGGATTTCTACATAAAAGAAAGGTTTTGAAATTAAATGCATATGATATTTCAATATTTTAATTTATATTTAAAGGACAGTACTGCCATTCCCTGGTGGTTCAGAGGTTAAAGCATCTGCCTACAATGCGGGAGACCTAGGTTCGATCCCTGGGTCAGGAAGATTCCCTAGAGAAGGAAATGGCAACCCACTCCAGTATTCTTGCCTGGAGAATCCCATGGACGGAGGAGCCTGGTGGGCTACAGTCTACGGGGTCGCTAAGAGTCAGACACGACTGAGCGACTTCACTTTCACTGCTATTCTACAAAAGTAATAATTACTTGAATTTATATCTATAACTGAAATATTGTTTGGTAATTACATTTAGAAAAAACCATGCAGTTATTTGTTCTCTTCATGACGATACTTTTCAGAAGATTAAGACTTTGGGCTTTGGAATAGTATGTCTATATATGTGAAAGAATACATATTTTATGTAATGTTTGTAAATTAAAGTTATGTTATAATCAAATATCATTATTCACTTATTTATTTAGTCAACATTAATTTATGTGGCAGGATAGAACTCCTCCCTTCTTCCGTAGGTGGTTTCAACTTNAAATCTATATTCTTTGATGGATCCAAGATGAATCATCAATTTTCAGTTTGTTCGGATTTCTCTTGTGTGATTAGGAGTGACAATCTCCAAGCTCTTTTATGACAAGATGAGCCTGGAGAGTCCATATACACTTTTGAAAACTAGGGCTTCTACATAAAAGAAAGGTTTTGAAATTAAATGCATATGATATTTCAATATTTTAATTTATATTTAAAGGACAGTACTGCCATTCCCTGGTGGTTCAGAGGTTAAAGCATCTGCCTACAATGCGGGAGACCTAGGTTCGATCCCTGGGTCAGGAAGATTCCCTAGAGAAGGAAATGGCAACCCACTCCAGTATTCTTGCCTGGAGAATCCCATGGACGGAGGAGCCTGGTGGGCTACAGTCTACGGGGTCGCTAAGAGTCAGACACGACTGAGCGACTTCACTTTCACTGCTATTCTACAAAAGTAATAATTACTTGAATTTATATCTATAACTGAAATATTGTTTGGTAATTACATTTAGAAAAAACCATGCAGTTATTTGTTCTCTTCATGACGATACTTTTCAGAAGATTAAGACTTTGGGCTTTGGAATAGTATGTCTATATATGTGAAAGAATACATATTTTATGTAATGTTTGTAAATTAAAGTTATGTTATAATCAAATATCATTATTCACTTATTTATTTAGTCAACATTAATTTATGTGGCAGGATAGAACTCCTCCCTTCTTCCGTAGGTGGTTTCAACTTNTGGAATACAAAACAGAGAAAAACAAGAGGGAATACCTAGAGCAAAGACCTTAAGATTGTGCCTGGCAAGTTCAGAGGAGGAGAGAAAAAAACTGATATGACTGAAGGGAAGTGGAGGAGGGGGCTAGATTGCAGGGAAGACTTTGGAAACTTTAGTAGGGCCAGGTCACATAAGGTCTTACAGGTCAACTTCAATATTCTGAAACACCGTAAATGAAGTAAGAATTCATTACAGAATTTAAGAAAAGGAAAGATGTATTCTCAGTTATAGCTTCCTCCAGTTTCTGTGTTTAAGAGTAAAATACAATGGAACAGTGGTAGAAAGTTATTTTCAGAGGCTGTTGAAGCAACCTAGGGAAGTGATGAAGGCCTGGATCAGTTTGGTAGCTGTGAAGTAGTGAAATGAGATTCGAAATATTATATACTTGAAAGCAGAGTCAATAGGATTTCCTAGATTATATGTAAACATGAGAGAGAAAAGTCCTCAAATACAAAAATATACTTTGGATTCTGAGCTTATGAAAGAGTTGGAAAATTTGTCACTTGATAAAGATAGGCACAATAAAGGACCTAAAATTTTTTTGGCAAGGACCTAACAGAAGCAGAAGGGATTAAGAAAAGTTGGCAAGAATGCACAGAGAGAAAAGCTGTTAATGACCCAGATAATGATGATAGTGATAGCTTATGGTGAACAATGTCGGATTTGTGATCTCCAAAGAAGAAAATTTAGCTTCAGGAACAGGGACCAGGCTTGAGCACTCAAGAGCTTTTGTGTGAAAGTGAAAGTTAAGTCGCTCAGTCGTGTCCGACTCTTCGCAACCCCCTGGACTGCAGCCTAACAGGCTCCCCTGTCCATGGAATTTTCGAGGGAAGAGTACTGGAGTGGGGTGCCATTTCCTTCTCCTAGCTTTTGTGTAGCAGAGTTTTATTAAAGTATAAAAAGGGACAGACAAAGCTTCTGACAGAGACATCAGAAGGGGGATGGAGAGTGCCCCACTCTCTAGTCTTAGCATGGCCTTATATACTTTTATCAGACCCACTCCCACAACATACATCTTAAATTAACATAATTAGAACTAACACTAGAAAGGTCTTCCCAGACCCACTCCCATAGTATACAGGTTTTAAGATAACAGGATTATACAGAAGGTTCTTGTTAAGGAGAAACATATCCTTAAGCAAGATACATTGTTATATTGACTAAAACAAAGCAATGTAGAAAACAAAGTTGTCCTTTACTCCTCCTTGAGAAACCCAGGCTCTTTTCTCCTCCTCAGTGACCCTGGACTTCTTATCAACCTGCCTAGGAATTGACTCTTTCAATAGCATTGTCACTCACCTAGAGCCAGACATCTTGGAGTGTGAAATCAAGAGTGGGCCTTAGGAAGCATTACTATAAACAAAGCTAGTGTAGGTGAAAGAATTATAGCTGAGCTATTGCAAATCCTAAAAGATGATGCTGTGAAAGTGCTGCCCTCATCACGCCAATGTATTTGGAAAACTCAACAGTGGCCCCAGGACTGGAAAAGTTCTGTTTTTCGTTCCAATCCCAAGGAAAGGCAATGCCAAAGAATGTTCAAGTTATCATAAAATTGTACTAATTTCACATGCCAGCAAGATTATGCTCAAAATCCTTCAAGCAAGGCTTCAACAGTATGTGAACCAAGAATTTCTAGTTGTAAAAGCTGGATTTAGAAAAGGCAGAAGAACCAGAGATCAAATTGCCAACATAAGCTGGATCATAGAAAAAGCAAGAGAATTCCAAAGAAAACATCTACTTCTGCTTCATTGACCATACTAAGGCCTTCAACCTTGTGGATCACAACAAACTGTGGAATATTCTTAACGATATGGGAATACCAGATCACATTACCTGCCTCCTGAGAAACCTAAATGCAAAAGTTAGAGCTGGACATGGAACAATGGACTGGTTAAAAATTGGGAAAGGAGTATGACAAGGCTGTATGTATATTGTCACCCTGCTTATTTAACTTATATGCAGAGTGCATCATGTGAAATGCCAGGCTGGATGAATCACAAGCTGGAATCAAGTTTTCCAGGAGAAATATCAACAACCTCAGATATCACTTTAGTGGCAGAAAGTGAAGAGGAACTAAAGAGCCTCTTGATGATGGTGAAAGAGGAGAGAGAAAAAGTTGGTTTAAAACTCAACATTCAAGAAACTAAGATCATGGATTCCAGGCCTATCACTTCATGGCAAATAAATGGGGAAAATGTGGCAATGGTGTCAGATTTCATTTTCTTGGGCTCCAGAATAACTGCAGGTGGTGATGGCAGCCATGATATGAAAGACACTTGTTCCTTGGAATAATAGCTATCACAAACGTAGACAGTGTATTCAAAAGCAGAGACATCACTTTACCAATAAAGTCCATATAGTCAAAACTATAGTTTTTCCAGTAGTCATGTATGCACTTAAGTGTCAGACTATAAAGGAGACTGAACACTGAAGAATTGCTGTTTTCAAACTCTGGTGTTGGAGAAGACTCTTGAGAATCCCTTGGACATTAAGGAGATCAAACCAGTCAATCCAAAAGGAAATCAACCCTGAATATTCATTGGAAGGACTGGTGCTGAAACTGAAACTCCAATACTTTTGCCACATGATGCGAAGAGCTGACTCATAGGAAAAGACTATTATGCTGGGAAGGACTGAGAGCAAGAGGAGAATGATGCAACAGAGGATGCGATGATTGGATGGCATCCCTGATTCAAGGGACATGAGTTTGAGCAAACTCTGGGAGATAGTGAAGGACAGGGAAACCTGGTGTGCTGCTGTCCAAGGAATCACAATGTGTCAGACATGACTTAGCGACTGAACAACAGCATGGGGAAATCTGTTGAAAGAATATATTTGGTTGTGGGAAGATCAGGAATTTAGTTGGGTATAAGCTGAACTGAACTTGAGATGCCCAGTTAGACTTTCAAATGGGAAATCTACAGCAGGTGGATATATAAATCAGGAGCATGGTGAAGTAGGTCTGAGCTGAATATTTAGATCTTGCCAGTATATACTTGGTGTGGTGTGCTGTGTCACTTCAGTTGTGTCCAATTCTTTGAGACTCCGTGGACCCTACCAGGTTCCTCTGTCCATGGGATTCTCCAGGCAAGAATACTGGAGTGGGTTGTCGTGACCTCTTCAGGGGCTCTTCTCAACCCAGGAATCGAACCCTCCTTTCTTATATCTTCTACGTTGGCAGGTGAGTTCTTACCACTAGCGCCACCTGGGAAGCCCATGCAGACCGTGCATGTTAGAATACACTGCACTCATGTTTCATTAATAATTGCATCCTTCTCATATTATTGAAAACTAATATCAATTAGATGAACTCCAAAAAGGATGTACTGCCAGACAGCATCACAATATGTAAGGTGAACTATAATACCTCTAGAGTTCACCACTCATAACTCTGTGTCCTCTTCAGAAGAGACAGCAGAACAAACTTCATGATTCCTCTAATGTATTTCTATCGCCGTTGTAATTTTTTCTTTCTTTTTTTCTTTTATGCTAAAAATACATTTTATTTCCAAAATGCAACCCCAGTTTGTTTGCAAATATACCTCTTTGGATTACTAGATCCAAACTACTCATGTTACACATTACTAAATAAATCATGAACTCACCACTTGAACGTGCTTAAAATGTAGGCCCCCATCTTCATGCAGTGTCAGTCAAAAGTAGGCAACTTTTTAAAAATCAAATGATTTCATGTTTTTCTATGTAGTATGAAATTGGTATATATTTTATTGGTGTATAATTAATAAAAATCAGTACTAAATAGTGGGGAGAAAAATAACAGGTATACAAGACTTACCTTACACAGTGAAATCTGAGTAAAAACTCTGGAGCCTGAATTGAAATGATAATTGACTATACTCCTTAGAGTAATTATTAGATGATTGCTAAGTAATTGGGGGGATTACTCCAAGTCTACTACAGCAGAATTTTTATTGATGTGTTTGAGGTTCTACACTTTTAACTATTTCATCAAGTGATCATCAAGCATTATAAAATTTGAGAATGACCATGCTTGAGATATCTACAATAGTATGATCACAAGCAGTATGATTAATTAAATGATACTCACAAAAATTATACTTGAAATTAATCAGTCAGCTTTCTGCTTGTTCTAGTGTCATACTTGATGAGGCTCAACTGCTTCTTCATTAATGAATGGGTTAAACAAATTCTTATTCTGTGCTTGTTATGGGCTTCCCTGGTGACTCTGATGTTAAAGAAACCTCCTGCAATACGGGAGATCTGGGTTTGATCCCTGGGTTGAGAAGGTACCCTGAAGGAGGGCATGGCAACCCACTCCAGTATTGTTGCCTGGAAAATCCCCATGGACAGAGGAGCCTGGCAGGCTGCAGTCCATGAGGTTGTAAAGAGTCAGACATAACTGGATGACTAAGCACAGCATGGTACAGAGTATGAATAATAAGTATATGCAAATATTACTAGATCTTCATAGACAGTAATGAGTTATTAAAAATGTGAAAAAATAGGAAGCCAGATCCTTTATGAGAAATGCTTACTATCAATAAATAAGTAAATAAATAAAATAGGAGGCAAAAAAAATACTCATTAGCTTGATCACATATATTCAGAATCCTACCTTGATCCCCAAAGTTATTCCCGGTCTCAAGGAAAAGAAGATACCTTTATAAGAGTGTGGGTTAAGGGATAATTTTACAGGGGGGATAAAAAGGAAAAAATATTGTAAATATTGCACAGAGAACTAGATGATACAGTTGTCCCAGCAGCAAACCTTAACAAGTTTTGAAATTTGGGGTTGGCCTCACTTTCTTCATCTAAAACATGGAATCAATATTTCCTGTTTTATTTAGGTTATAGTTGTGGATAATATAATTTATTTTTAAGCCAAAGCTCAGTTAAGTAAATGTAAGACTTGAATAAGTAAGACTACTTTTATATAACTTAAATTCTGACTCGTTATTATATAACTGTTAGCTAGTTAATATAAAAATATTTACACTGAATTGTTTTCGTAGCCTTTTATAATTTTCTAACTCTCTGCTTCCTTGTCTATCTACTAGTATTGATGAAATGAAAATTCACCCTTAAAGGCATGGAAAAGCTAAACATAAAAATCTTTATCTAAACTTTGGCTTCCTCCTTTCCCTGTGTGAATGTGTTTATACATACATATATATGTGTGTGTGTGTGTGTGTGTGTGTGTGTGTGTATGTGTATGGTAGTCAGTCATGTCCAACTGTTTATGACACCAGGGACGGTAGCCTGCCATGTTCCTTTGTCCATGGAATTCTCCAAGCAAGAATACTGAAGTGGGTTGCCATTCTCTTCTCCAGGGGATCTTCCTGACCCAGGGATCATACTGGAGTCTCCTGCATTGCAGGCAGCTTCTTTACACTCTGAGCCACCAGGCAAGCTTTGTTTTTGTTTAGCTGCTAAGTCGTGTCCAACTCTTGTGCAATCCCATGAACTGTAGCCTGCCAGGCTCCTCTGTCCATGGCATTTCCCGCTGGAGTGAGGGAATGGGTTGCCATTTTCTCTCCAAAATATATACATTTCCCTGTGCATCTGCATTATTGTTAACCATCCTCCCCAGAGGCAGAAATACCTGCTCAACTATAAAGATCAATGTTTCTTCTTCTGATGCTAGCCATACAATTCCTTAGAAGGTAATATTCCTTTCCCAATTCTCTAAGAGGTTTGGTTCTTGCTTTACCAAATATGTGACTGATCCTCTGATAAAATTAATGATGATTTAAGCGACCTGAAACAATTGATCCAAAATACGGTTTTATAAAATGTCTGTTCCCTGTGACTAGCAGCAACCTTATACTGCCATGTGTGCTTGTTTGCATATATCTCCTTCAGCAAAATCACATATACACTGGCCTGCCCCTCAGAACAATTTTCAGAGCTCTGAAAGACGGTCTCTTGGGTTATAATCCTCAGATTAGCCCAAATAAACTTTTCTGTTTCTTTCTTAGATTGACTATTGATTTTTTGTTGAGAAGATATAGGAATCTTTGGATCTGTGTAGTTATTTTCTGTCCAATGGTGTTATATTTTAAGATGTCTATGCTCCCTCCATAAGCTTCCATTAAGAGTATCTGTTCCTTCTGGCATCTAGTAAGATACCCATAGACTCAGCATCACATATATTCTATTTTGTGCCTTCTGTGATTTCATCCTGCATCCTCTGGTTCTCTCCAGGAATACTTAGGCTCCTCTGTAAGATGACTATATGTTCTGTTTCTCCTGAACTGTATGGTTTATGCTGACTTAATAATCATGCATGCTTATTTTTTTTTCTCAGATGTTTCCCAGACTGAATGATAAATGTTATCTTCTCATTTGAGTATTCTCCATAATTTGAGCCATAGGGACTGGGAGTTTTTTCAGGACTTCACTTAAATCTTTCCGGACACTGAGTCAACAGCCCTACTATTAGGGGAAACATACTGTCTGACACTGCCCACCATGGCCAGGTACCATAGTAACCATTTGCCTGAGTTATTTTATGACAGGAGGTCCTATTAAGGAAAATGGAGCTAATAAGCCATCATCAATCAGAAGAGTTCAGGAAAGGTCAAAAGGAGACACCACGTGTCCTACCACCTCCCAGAATCCTCCTCACTGGAATCCATTTCGGCTGAACAATGCCTGCACCACTAGGAAGGACCCTGAGTCAGAATGATTGGCCAGAGACAATCCAGAAACTAATCCCATCACCATAAAACCTGAGACTGCAGTCCACATGGCAGAGCAGTTCTCCAGGTTTACCTTACCCTTCTGCCCTCTACGTGGGCACCCTTTCCTAATAAAGTCTCTGGCTTTGTCAGCACGTGTGTCTTCTCAGACAATTTATTTCCAAGTGTTAGACAAGAGGGTACTCTTGGGCCTGGGAAGGAGTCCCTATTCCTGCAACACTACCTCCACAGGATGCTGGCATGTGAGATTTTTTCTATAAGGCTCCCCATTTCTCAAGCTATCAATGGCAAGTGACATACAGTGCATTAGCAACTCTTTATTCAAACCAAACCCTATCTGCAGTTTACTGTTTCCCACTGCCTACGGAGGGAGTGTCTGATAGGTTTGAATCAATTTCTGAATTCATGTCACCCAATAACTAATTGCTTTCCCCTATCTTTCTAGNAGGGACCCGGACACTTGCTGCAGTTGAGGAGGAAAGTGGTTGTGAACGTCCCCAGGAGAGACAAGGCCTGACTCCCCTATGGGGGCTCCCGGGGAACCCCAAGACCTATGTCAGCATGGGCGAGGCAAGCACAGGCTCCGGCCTCAGCACCAGACAAGGACTGAGGACCCGGCGACATCATGGCCGAAATCCCCACAGGTGCTTCACAACTCTCATGGAGACTGGCCTCTCCTGAAGTCACAGGTGAGGATCCCTGGGGTCCCCTTCATAACTCGAGAGGACCCAGCTGTAACTAGTAGAAAAACCGTAAGGTTCTCCCTGCAGTGAAGGTGAGTCCATTGTTCGCTGCAGCATCTCAGGGGAAATAACACCTTCCCTCTTGCACCTCGAAATGCTCTTTCATACCCCTGTGGTGACTGAAGAAGTACTCCAATCACACGGGCCCATTCGAGAGGAACCCTGAGGGTCCTGCCGCGACTCAAGAGGAGCCCTGTTTCTCCTGATGACCTTCAGATGAGGGGTCCTTTCCCTGTTCCATCGGGCAAGGTTTCGCGGTGTTCTCCTCACATCCCAAGAGGAGGTGCTCGGTTTGGCCCACCATTCTCCAAGACCCCCTTATGCCTTGTTCAGTTCGAATGAACCTGACTGCCCTGCACTGCCTCGGATGTAACCCCGAGGCTCGACTCCAGCACACTGGCACATGTGACAGCCCTAGAGTACCTCAAGCACAAGCTATAGATCCCTGTATCCGCTCGACAGGGACCCGGACACTGTTACTGCATTTGGGAAGGAAAGCGGCCATTCACGTCTCCAGTCGAGACGAGGCCTGACTCCCCTCTATGGGCTCCAGTTNGCTCGACAGGGACCCGGACACTGTTACTGCATTTGGGAAGGAAAGCGGCCATTCACGTCTCCAGTCGAGACGAGGCCTGACTCCCCTCTATGGGCTCCAGTTGAAGCCCAATACAAATGTCAGCACGGTCAAGGCAATCTCAGGCTCCAGCCTCAGCACCAGAAGTGGACTGAGGACTTGGCGCCACTGGGGAGGAATCCCCAGATGTGCCTCCGGCCTCGCACGCAGTCTGGAATATGCTGAGGCCACAGGGGCGGATCCCTGTGGTACCCGTCGAAACTCGAGAGGACCCAGCCATAACTCGAGAAGAACCAGAAGGTTCACCCTTGCAGGTGGAGTCAGGCCCTAATCTGCTGTGGCGTCCTGGGGGAAATCACCCGTTCCCTCTTCGACCTCTAAATGCTCATTCACATCCTTGCTGTGACCCAAGCTGTTCCCTGCCCCACAGTTCCCCACTTGAGAGGACCGCTGAGGGTCGCTCCCTGAATCAAGAGGAGCTCCATTTTCCTATGCTCAGCTCTAGATGAGGGGCCCTTTCCCTGTTCCATCGAGGAAGGTTTCCCAGCGCCCCCCTCGCATCCCAGGAGGAGGCACTCACACCAGGCGAGTCCAGAGTAGCCTCAGGCGTCAGGTCACATTTCTGCAAGACCCTGAAATGCCTAGTCCATTCCAGATGAATCTGACTGTCCTGCACCACCTCGACTGTCACCCCGAGGCTCGACTCTAGCCCACTGGCACCTGGAAAGTCCCGGGGTACCTCGATATCAAGCCACTGATCCTCATATCCGCTCAACAGGGACCTGGACCCTGTTGCTGCAGTTGGGGAGAAAAGCGGCTGTGCAGGTCCCCAGGTGAGACGAGGCCTGAATCCCCTATGGGGTCTCCAGGGGAAGGCCAAGACCTATTTCAGCATAGGCGAGGCAAGCACAGGCTCTGGCCTCAGCACCAGACGAGGACTGAGGACACGGCGATGTCTCGGGAGGAATCCCCACAGGTGCCTCACAACTTGCATGGAGACTGGACTCTTCTGAGGCCACAGGTGCGGGTCTCTGGGGTCCCCATCATAACTCCAGAGGGCCCTGATTCAACTCGAGAGAAACTGAAAGCTTCTCCCCGGCAGGGAGGGTGACTCCCTCGTCTGCTGCAGCTTTGCAGGGGAAATCACCCCTTTCCTCTTGAACCTTGAACTGTTCATTCCTACCATTGTTGTGACCTAGGAAGTTTCCCACCCCAACTGTCTCCACTCGAGAGGAACCCCGAGGGTCCCTCCGCAACTCAAGAAGAGCCCCGTTTTCCCCTGCTGAGCTCCAGATGATGAACTCTTTCCATGCTCCGTTGGGAAAGGTTTCGCGATGTTCCCCTCGCAACCCAAGAGGAGGGGCTTGCACCTGGAATGTCGGGAGGAGTCTCACAGGTGTGGCCACCATTCCCGAAGTACCCCAAATGCTTCGTCCACTTCAGATGAACCTGACTGCCCTGCCCTGCCTCGACTGTAACCCCGAGGCTCGACTCCAGCACACTGGCACGTGTGACAGCCCTTGCGTACCTCGAGTGCAAGCCATAGATCCCTGTATCGCTCGACAGGGAACCAGACACTTTTACTGCAGTTGGGAAGGAAAGCGGCCGTGCACATCTCCAGTCGAGACGAGGCCTGACTCCCCTCTGAAGGCTCCAGGGAAAGCCCAGTACAAAAGTCAGAACGGCCGAGGCAATCTCAGGCTGCAGCCTCAGCAGCAGAAGGGGACTGAGGACTTAGTGCCACTGGGGAGGAACCCCCAGATGTGCCTCAGCACTCGAACCGAGACTGGCTTATCCTGGAACCTAAGGGGCGGATCCTTGTGGTCCCCATCGTAATTTTGAGAGGACCCTGCTGCAACTCGAGGAAAACCAGAAGCTTCACCCTTGCAGGCGAAGTGAGGCCCTTGTCCGCTGCAGCATCTCAGGGGAAATAACCCCTTCCCTCTTGGACCTCAAAAGGCTCCTTCATACCCTTGTTGTGAGCTAGGAAGTTCCCTGCCCCAACCATCCCCACTGGAGAGGAACACCGAGGGTCCCGCCGCGAATCAAGAGGAGCCCCATTATCCCCTGTTGAGCTCCAAATGAGGGGCCCTTTTCCCCTCCGTCAGGAAAGGTTTTGTAGTGTTCCCCTCACATTCCAAGTGGTGGCCTCGCATCAGGAGAGAAGGGAGGAACCTCAGGTGTCCGACCACCACTCCCCAAGAACCCAAAAGGCCTCATCAAATCCAGATGAACATGACTGCCCTGCACTATCTCGACTGTCACCCCGAGGCTCCACTCACAACACACTGGCAAGTGAGACAGCCCTGGAGTACGTTGATGGCAAGCCACAGATCCCTGTGCCTGCTTAACGGGATGCCAGACCCTGCAGCTGCAGTTGGGGAAGAAAGAGACCGTGCAAGTCTCCAGGCGAGAAGAGTCCTGACACCCTGTATGGGCACCAGAGTAACCTCAAGACCTATGAGAGCATGAGCGAGGAAACCTCAGGCTCCGACCTCAGCACCAGACGCAGACTGAGGACCTGGCAATGACTTGGGAGGAATCCCCAGAGGTGCCACGCAACTCTCACTGAGAATGGCCTCTCCTCAGGATACCGGGGCGGGTCCCTGGGTATCCATCGTAACTCGAGAGGACCCCACTGCAACTCGAGAAAAACTGGAAGCTTCTCCCCTGCAGGCGTCATGGGGCCCTTGTTCGCAACAGCATCTTAGGGGAATTCACCCTGTCACTCATGGATCTCGAAAGGCTCCTTCATACCCTTTCTGTGACCCAATAAATTACCTCCACACCCATCCCCACTCGAGGGAACCCAAGGGTCTGCCAAGACGCAAGATGAGCCCCGTTTTCCCATGTTAAACTCCAGATTTGGGGCCCTTTCCCTGCTCCATCGGGAAAGGTTTCATGGTGTTCCCCTCACATCCCAAGAGGATTTGCTCACACCCAAGTTGGCAGGAGTCTCACAGGTTGGGCCACCATTCCCCAAGACCCCCAAATGCCTCTTCCACTTCAGATGAACCTGACTGCCCTGCATTGCCTCGACTGTAACCCGAGGCTCGACTCTGGAACACTGGCACTTGTCACAGCCTTAGGGTACCTCCAGCACAAGCCATAGATGCCTGTATCTGCCCGACAGGGAGACAGACACTGTTACTGCAGTTGGGAAGGGAAGCGGCTGTGCACGTCTCCAGTCGAGACTAGGCCTGATTCCCCTCTGCAGGGTCCAGGGGAAGCCCAGTACAAATGTCACCACGGGCGAGGCAATGTCAGGCTGCAGCCTCAGCACCAGAAGGGGTCTGAGGACTTGGTGCCACTGGGGAGGAATTCCCAGATGTGCTTCCCCCCTTGCACGGAGACTGGGCTATCCTGGGGCCACATGGGCAGATCCCAGTGGTCACCGTCGTAACTCGAGAGGACCCTGCCACAACTAGAAAAAAACCAGAAGCTTCACCCTTGCAGGCGAAGTGAGGCTCTTGTCTGCTGCGTCATCCTGGGGGAAATCAACCATTCACTCTTGGACCTCGGAATGCTCTTTCACACCCTTGCTGTGACCCAAGAAGTTCCCCGCTCCACACGTCCGCACTCGGGAGGACCGCCGAGGGTCCCGCCACGACTCAAGAGGAGCTTTATTTTCCATGTTCAGCTCCAGATGAGGGGCTCTTTCCCTGCTCCATCGGAAAAGGGTTCCCGGCTCTCCCCTCGCATCCCAGGAGGAGGCACTCACACCAGGGGAATCCAGAGAAGCCTCAGGTGCCAGGTCACATTTCCACAAGACCCCCAAATGCTTAGTCCACTCCAGATGGACTGTTCTGCACTGCCTCGACTGTCACCCCTAGGCTCTACTCTGGCACATTGGCACGTGTGATAGCCCTGGGGTACCTTGAAGTCAAGCCACTGATCCCTGTATCCACTCAACAAGGACCCGGCCACTGTTACTGCAGTTAAGAAGGAAAGTGGCTGTGCACGTCCCCAGGTGAGACGAGACTTGACTCCCCTATGAGTGCTCCAGGGGAACCCCAAGTCGTATGTCAACATGGGCTAGGGAAGCATAGAATCCGGCCTCAGCAACAGACGAGGATTGAGGACCAGGCAACGTCTTGGGAGGAATACTCACAGGTGCCTCCTAACTCACATGCAGATTGGCCTCTCCTGAGTCCACAGCAGCGAGTGCCTGGGGTCCCAGTCGTAACTGGAGAGGACCCCTCCGCAGCTCGAGAAAAACCAGAAGGTCCTCAACTACAGGGAGTGTGAGTCCCTTGTCTGCCGCAGCATCTCAGGGAAATCACCCCTTCCCTCTTGGACATTGAAAGGCCCCTTCATACCCTTGTTGTGTCCTAGGAAGTTTCCCGACCTAACCGTTTCCACTCGAGAGGAAACCCAAGGGTCCCTCCAAACTCAAGAGCAGCCCCGTTTTCCCATGCTGAGCTCCAGATGAGGGGCCCTTCCCATGCTCCATCGAGAAAGGTTTTCCGGCACTCCCCTCGCATCACAAGTAGTGGCCTCGCATCAGGAGAATCAGGAGGAGCCTCAGGTGTTCGACCACCACTCCCCAAGATCCCCAAATGCCTCGTCCACTCCAGATGAACATGACTGCCCTGCACTGTCTCGACTGTCACCCCGAGGCTCNTGTGTGTGTGTGTGTGTGTGTGTGTATGTGTATGGTAGTCAGTCATGTCCAACTGTTTATGACACCAGGGACGGTAGCCTGCCATGTTCCTTTGTCCATGGAATTCTCCAAGCAAGAATACTGAAGTGGGTTGCCATTCTCTTCTCCAGGGGATCTTCCTGACCCAGGGATCATACTGGAGTCTCCTGCATTGCAGGCAGCTTCTTTACACTCTGAGCCACCAGGCAAGCTTTGTTTTTGTTTAGCTGCTAAGTCGTGTCCAACTCTTGTGCAATCCCATGAACTGTAGCCTGCCAGGCTCCTCTGTCCATGGCATTTCCCACTGGAGTGAGGGAATGGGTTGCCATTTTCTCTCCAAAATATATACATTTCCCTGTGCATCTGCATTATTGTTAACCATCCTCCCCAGAGGCAGAAATACCTGCTCAACTATAAAGATCAATGTTTCTTCTTCTGATGCTAGCCATACAATTCCTTAGAAGGTAATATTCCTTTCCCAATTCTCTAAGAGGTTTGGTTCTTGCTTTACCAAATATGTGACTGATCCTCTGATAAAATTAATGATGATTTAAGCGACCTGAAACAATTGATCCAAAATACGGTTTTATAAAATGTCTGTTCCCTGTGACTAGCAGCAACCTTATACTGCCATGTGTGCTTGTTTGCATATATCTCCTTCAGCAAAATCACATATACACTGGCCTGCCCCTCAGAACAATTTTCAGAGCTCTGAAAGACGGTCTCTTGGGTTATAATCCTCAGATTAGCCCAAATAAACTTTTCTGTTTCTTTCTTAGATTGACTATTGATTTTTTGTTGAGAAGATATAGGAATCTTTGGATCTGTGTAGTTATTTTCTGTCCAATGGTGTTATATTTTAAGATGTCTATGCTCCCTCCATAAGCTTCCATTAAGAGTATCTGTTCCTTCTGGCATCTAGTAAGATACCCATAGACTCAGCATCACATATATTCTATTTTGTGCCTTCTGTGATTTCATCCTGCATCCTCTGGTTCTCTCCAGGAATACTTAGGCTCCTCTGTAAGATGACTATATGTTCTGTTTCTCCTGAACTGTATGGTTTATGCTGACTTAATAATCATGCATGCTTATTTTTTTTTCTCAGATGTTTCCCAGACTGAATGATAAATGTTATCTTCTCATTTGAGTATTCTCCATAATTTGAGCCATAGGGACTGGGAGTTTTTTCAGGACTTCACTTAAATCTTTCCGGACACTGAGTCAACAGCCCTACTATTAGGGGAAACATACTGTCTGACACTGCCCACCATGGCCAGGTACCATAGTAACCATTTGCCTGAGTTATTTTATGACAGGAGGTCCTATTAAGGAAAATGGAGCTAATAAGCCATCATCAATCAGAAGAGTTCAGGAAAGGTCAAAAGGAGACACCACGTGTCCTACCACCTCCCAGAATCCTCCTCACTGGAATCCATTTCGGCTGAACAATGCCTGCACCACTAGGAAGGACCCTGAGTCAGAATGATTGGCCAGAGACAATCCAGAAACTAATCCCATTACCATAAAACCTGAGACTGCAGTCCACATGGCAGAGCAGTTCTCCAGGTTTCCCTTACCCTTCTGCCCTCTACGTGGGCACCCTTTCCTAATAAAGTCTCTGGCTTTGTCAGCACGTGTGTCTTCTCAGACAATTTATTTCCAAGTGTTAGACAAGAGGGTACTCTTGGGCCTGGGAAGGAGTCCCTATTCCTGCAACACTACCTCCACAGGATGCTGGCATGTGAGATTTTTTCTATAAGGCTCCCCATTTCTCAAGCTATCAATGGCAAGTGACATACAGTGCATTAGCAACTCTTTATTCAAACCAAACCCTATCTGCAGTTTACTGTTTCCCACTGCCTACGGAGGGAGTGTCTGATAGGTTTGAATCAATTTCTGAATTCATGTCACCCAATAACTAATTGCTTTCCCCTATCTTTCTAGTTTTGCTTAGTAAGGAAATGGGGAGATTTGCTTTAAAAAAAAAAAAAAAGAAAGAAATTATAGTGGCAGAAGCCCTAAGCCTTGATTCCTTTAAGGCTTTGCTTTTGATATGCAAAAACAGGCTTTCTAAATTCCAAAACCTTTTCTCTCTCAAAAAGATTTGCCCTTGCAAATCAAAACCCTGCTATTCAAGGCTATTTAGATACTTATAAGTATGTAATTTGACACTATTCTTTGTATCTTGCTACAGAATTCTCCGTCTGAGGCAATAAGCCCAGACAACTTAGTCCAAAGGAATGTCTTATAGGGACCAATGCAACAGATTAAAACACACACACACACATCACATCCTATATGTGCATGTACACGTATGTATTTACTTTTCTTAACACATCAGATGAAGATTAAGTAAAATAATGTATCTGAAAAAGCAGTCTACATAAAACCAGTCATGAAGGAATTAAACAACAGATCCAGAGCCATCATTATTGATGAAGGGTTATTTAATTTATTAAAAAGGACATGCTGTGGATCTGGGTAAAAACTGGGTAATTATTTTCAGCTCTTAAGCTAAATAAAGACTTGCTTCCAGCACAAAGGATTAAAAATATTGCTCACACATTCATAAAAAGCAAAAGGCAAGTTGTGGATGTAAGAATGCAGCTGGCAGATAAAATTCCATCAATCACTATGATTCAGAATGTTCAAGTTAGAGACAGAGGCTGAGATACAGCCTCAACATTGAATAGTCAAACAGGAAACCAGCATTTTGTGGACTCTATTGGGAGGAAGCAAAGTTGTCTACAGAAGACAACTAAAAAAGATGTCTTTAAAGACCTTACTTTGACCAGTGTGTAAGACAAGACAGAGAGCCCTGAGGCAGACATTCAGCCTTGATAGCAAAGCACAAGAACTTTATTTATTATTGAATTTTCACAAAAGAATCCTCCAAACTTGAAAAAAAAAGTATCAAGAACAAATTAGAAAATAAATTATTCAGATAGTTACACCACAATATTAGGGAGGAAAATTGGAGCAGGGTACCAGAACATACTGAATATCTTTTTCATTAAAAAAAAAAAAGATATTTAAAAATGTGTTTCACATTTCAAATAGTTCAGTCACTTCAATAAATTATTTTGCAGTTTTTCTGAAAATTAACAACATTCAGCTAACACTATACATAGATACTTGAGTGAAGGAATTTTTCCTGGCTCTAATCATAAAGACTTTTTTCACCTAACATGGGCAATGTCCACTAATTAGCAATTGCCAGCTGAAGCAGATTATATATGTTCTGTGCTTTACTGCTGTAAGTATAAAGTACTAAGTAAAGAAATAATAATGTAATAACATAAAATGATAATCACATTAAAATATCTCAATATGACCTCATTTAATGTATGCAACAAATTTTACTTCCAAATCCTACTTCACAGAGTCCCTTCCAGAACTGTTCAATGGCACAAACCTTATTAGAGCAAAATCCATGAAACCTATGCCAACGGAGCATTCTTCTTTCTTCCATTCAGTCCCCCTGCATTTTGAGTATCCTATGATGAAGCTCTAACTAGACTACCCTTCTTCTTGAACTCTCGACCTCATATCCTTTAAGTGGATACTATATTAGTGCATCAATATTTTATTGAAATCCTATAATAACCAACATACGCATTACATTTCTAGGATAAGAAGAAGGAGATCATTTTAGTAACAGGAATTAGCACTATATTGGATAGGAGATGACATTTGACTCCTTGGGTCATTCTTCATAAGTCAAAATTCATTTAGTAATAGTAAAGGAGAAGAATGTGGGTAAGAGATCAATAAATAATGTACTCTATTCTGGCTACAGGAGACACAAATAGGATTAAATCAATCACAATGAAGTTTATGTTTATAATATATTCTAATTTATTTTTAAAATGCAATACTTAAAATGTTAATGGTGGTAGGGTGGCAGGAAAGCTCAAGAGGTGATGTGACTTCACTGGGTATAACTTTGCGTATCTATGACTGCGGATGGCAGAGGTGATGTTACTTTTGAAAACTAGGGGATTTGCAATGCTTTAATAATTCTGTTGACATCATCCAGGAATACTATCCTCCTTGTCCTTTACAGAAAACATTCAGTTTTCAGGAAAAAGCTCAAGCCCTACTTCCTTCAAGACATNTAAATGCAATACTTAAAATGTTAATGGTGGTAGGGTGGCAGGAAAGCTCAAGAGGTGATGTGACTTCACTGGGTATAACTTCGCGTATCTATGACTGCGGATGGCAGAGGTGATGTTACTTTTGAAAACTAGGGGATTTGCAATGCTTTAATAATTCTGTAGACATCATCCAGGAATACTATCCTCCTTGTCCTTTACAGAAAACATTCAGTTTTCAGGAAAAAGCTCAGGCCCTACTTCCTTCAAGACATTTGATTTGTTTTGTCTCTTCTAACCTCTAGTGATCACATTGTTCTTTAAGCTCCTATGTTTCAGGACCACACCATTTGTTCTTTGTTTCTAGGTTTTTAATTTTTGGCCAAAATAGCATAATATAAATTTGCAGTCTCATATACACAACCACAGGATTTTGAAGTCAGTAAACAGATCTTACATGCTGTTTTATCCTACAAAACAATGAGTGCTCCAAAGAAGTTGCACAATAAATATGTCATAGAAATAGCTCAGATGGTAAAGAATCTACCTGAACAGGGATATCTGGATTCCACCCCTGGGTTGGAAAGATCCCCTGGAAGAGGGCATGGCAACCCACTCCATTATGCTTGCCTGGAAAATCCCCATGGACAGAGGGGCCTGATGGGCTATAGTCCATGGTGTTGCAAAGAGTGGGACACGACTGAGCAACTAAGCCTAGCACAGAAATTATTAGACTGTATAAAACAAATCATATATGACTAGAAGTTAGGAGAACATTGGGTTAAAGTTCATGGCTTCACAGATGCCCCTGGCAATACTTTTTACCTTTTTGAGAAAGACAATTGTCTCCTTGATTAGCATTAATATAAGAAAGCACTAGATCAACCTTGTCAATAATGTCATTTCTTTGATGACATAGCTCAAACACAGCTAGTGGTAAGATGCCTCCTGAAAGTGAAAGTGAAAGTTGCCCAGTCGTGTCTGACTCTTTGCAACCCCATTGACTATACAGTCCATGGAATTCTCCAGGCCAGAATACTGGAATGGGTACCTGTTCCCTTATGCAGGGGACCTTCCCAACCCAGGGATTGAACACAGGTCTCCTGTATTGCAAGCAGATTCTTTATGAGCTGAACCACCAACCAGGGAAGCCCAAAAATACTGCCCAAGAATACTGGAGTGAGTAGACTATCCCTTCTCCAGGACATCTTCCCAATCCAGCAATTGAACAGGATCTCCTGCATTGCATGCAAAACCCAAGAAACCTCTTGAAGTATATTAATTCAAGAGCCCTACAACTTCATAAATAACTCATGAGGAACAACCACAAATGGGAAGCCATATTTTGTGTAAGGTATTCAAAATGGTATCCCAAAAGGGTACATTTATGGCTATCACAGTTTACTGAGGGCTAAATATATTAAATAATTGCTATGAGCAAAGTGTATATAATTCAGTGAAAAAATCAGTGGACCTATTTTTTAATTTTTTGGTCCAAGAATATCTCTAGGAGAAAACAACATTTAAACCACAGCTTGAAGAAATAGATGGAGCTGGACAAAAAGGAGAAATGAAAAGTAATATGCAAAGAAAGGGAAATATTATGCATGTTTCAGAGTAAGTGAAAGGTAGAATGAAGATTAGTGTAAAGGAAGGTATGAGATAAAGTGAATATGTGTCTAGCTATTCCTTTCCCATGTTGTTTTTTGAAAGCCCACCATGTTTCAGGCACTCTGTAGGGTGTTGGGGAAAAAAATGACAAATCATTATATCTTACCTGATAGGGTTTTTGTTCTGAGTTTATACTCTAGTAGTAGAGACAAATATCAACCAAATGATTGACTGGAGAGTAATTGAGTTGGATTCTTTTCAAAATTGAAACTGAGATCAATGGTTTGATTCTTTAAGCATAGGTGAAAGATTATGTCCTATGCATGGATACAATAAAGGAGTTGTCTTAAACTGGAAGATCAGTAAAAGTTTCCCTAGGAGAAATTCTTAAACTGAGCTTGAAATTAAATAGGAGAGCTAGTATGAAAAGGGAGACACAGAGGAAAAAGGACTTGTAAGTATATGCAAGTGGTCAGGAAGACCCCCTGGTGAAGGGAATGGCTACCCCTTCCGGTGTTCTGGCCTAGAGAATTCCATGGACAGAGGAGCCTGGCGGGCTACAGTTCTCGGGGTCACAAAGAGTCAGACATGACTGAGCGACTAATAGCATAACATTTCCAAGAAATCATTAGGTCAGTGTGGCTGAGTGTAGCAAATAAGGAAAGGATGCTCCAGGAGCCAGACTATGCAAAAGATTTATATATGTATGACATATATTCATATAATTTATAAGTATTACACAATCCTTGAATACAGGGAAGTCATAGGAGTATTTTAAGCAGGAGCAATTACACGATCAAATGTGCATTTTGAAAAGAGCATTAGAAATTTCTATGACAAGCAGATAGGAAAAAATGCTCTGAGACAATTAAGGCTTTACCACCAGAATGGTACAAAAAGACAAGAGGGAAAAAATGTGACCAAAAAAAAACCATATTTTATATGAAGTCTGCCTGAAGTAAAGAAGGATATGAGGGAGATTAGTTTTACAAGTGGGGTTGATCTCAGAGAGGAAACTCTGTCATTGGCTTCCTCCATCCCAAGAGTTCAATGAGCAAGAGATTGGTACTGCTTTTAAAATTCAGGACTAGAATGGGAATTCAATCACCTTCAAAAATGGGGATAATTTTTAAGGTGATGGTATGACCAACCTATACAGCATATTCAAAAGCAGAGACATTACTTTGCCGACTAAGGTCTGTCTAGTCAAGGCTATAGTTTTTCCTGTGGTCATGTATGGGTGT
>SJYW01031990.1:198775-243498 GCA_006410735.1 Raphicerus campestris | reverse complement strand
TGGTGGGAGTGAGCTTTGAAATGAATAGTAAAAATGATTCAAAAATATATACTCATATTCCATATGAGTATTATATGTATGAGGTGGGGAGGGACATGGGAGGGTGTTGGTTTCAGGATTGAGGAGACACATGTACAGCTGTGGTCAATTCACAATGGTGTATGGCAAAAGCCATTAGAATACTGTAAAACAGTTATCCCCCAATTAAAATAAATAAATAGAATTTAAAAATTTTTACCTATAAATGCAATCTATATGTTTAATATCCAAATTTAGTTTGGCATCTAATCATATGACAAAGACAAAATTGTAATATGTGATCTTAAAAATCCAGAGAAATAAATGCTCTCAGTCTTAAGAAAAGAAAAAAGAACATGGAGAACCATTGCTTTGATGCCAAGAATTCAGCCCAACAGCAAAAAAAGGAACCGAGCCACAATGACCAGTATTAAAATGTTCTTTACTATTACAGCCTTGGTGCATCTCACATGGACTATTCTTCTTATAGAGGGGATTTGAAATATTTTCTTTTCCTTTTGGAAAGAGCAACTCATGATATATGAATTTCAGAAAATATTTCAGAGTCATTCAATTCCATTTATTTCAAATACTGCTGCCTCGAGAGTAATAAATATGCAACTGCCCATAGACACAATGAAGTATTTAATCTTGAGCAGAAGGTTGTTGAGTTGTTAAACATGAAAGCCACAGAATGTGTTTCTCTGCTCTGAGGAAAATAAAATTTTATTCTGGATATCTGTGTCCAAAAGTGAACAAGGAGATTAAGGCCGAATGTGGACATAGAAAGATTAAATGGATTTATTGTGTCCTGTAATTTTTTTTTAGGCTGACCCTATAAAAAGAAATTCAATATTTTTCAGAAAGGAAATTGGTTATAGATACAGGGCAGTATAACTTTACAAATGCTCATATTCACATGAATCTTAAAATGAGAGGTTAAAAGTAGGATAAAATATGAATAAAACAAATATTAGGGGAACTGGTAGGATTTTTCACTTCATTCCCTTGTGTCCTGCCCAAATGAAGACCGACAAATTCAATAAAGTCTAGAAGAAAAATTACCTACATTGAGTTTCATATATTAAACGCTCACAAAAATCAGCACATTTCTTAAAAAGTCTGCTTTCAAACTTTGCTCTCAAGTGATAGTACATCTTTAAAACTATTTACAGGAAATATATTTTGTTTCTTTTACTTAATTATTGTTAAGTTGCTCAGTGTTAGTCGCTCAGTCATGTCTGACTCTTTGCAACCTCACGGACTGTAGCCTGCCAGTCTCCTCTGTCCACAGGATTCTCCAGGCAAGAATACTGGAGTGGATTTCATTTCCTTCTCCAGGGGACCTTCCCAACCCAAGGAGCAAACCCTAGGCTCTTGCATTGCAGGCAAATGCATTACCATTTGAGCTACAGAGAAGACCTTTTCTTTTACTTGATTGACCTAAAAAAATTCAGTACAGTGATGATGAACAATTATGGTAAATTTCCTTCCCTCATTTTATTTTGCTTTGTAATCTCCGAGTCCCCGACTCTAGTCAATGACAAAGTCCACCAGCCAAAAACAAGTACAGGGCACCTATTAGAGCACGTTTACCTGGACAATGACAAATGAATATCATAAGAGAAACTTGGTCTGAGGAATAATGTACTTTTTTTAAGTATTCACTATGAGAAATAAGACATTATTAGATTCCTTATAATTATTGGTAATGTGCATTTAAACATACAATATTGAAATATCATCACATAGGAGACGTGATGACTAATGAGAAAAGAACCTTTCCTATGCTAATGTAGGCTAGCTCCATACCATAAAGTAAATGCATTATATTTCTTTCAAATTATATTTTGAATATGCTAATATACACATAATATTATGATAGTTTCAGGCATTAATTATTCTATTTTCTAAAACCTGGACATCATTATAGTAAAATCAAATAATGTGTGTGTATGTGAAGCTGCTTCAGTCGTGTCTGATTCTGTGCTATCTTATGGACTGCAGCCCGTCAAGGTCTTCTGTCCAAGAGGCTCTCCAGGCAAAAATACTGGAGTGGTTTGCCATGCCCTCCTTCGTCTTCCTGACCCAGGGATTAAATCAGCATCTCTTTATGTCTCCTGCCAACTAGCTGACAGATTCTTTATCACTAGCACCACCCAGAAAGCCCAAATTGAATAATAATGATGATTAAATAAAACAATGTTATGATTTACAATTCAGTGGCTTAAGGCGGGACTAGTAAAGCTCAATAAGGTGTAACAAGATTGCTTTCTAACTAGAGAGAAGCCTTATCTGTTACCTGTATTCAAGCTGCACAGTTTGTATATGCTCAACTCCAAGCAAAAAATCATCCTGAGATGTTTATATCATATTATAAATTTTGTTTAGTGAAACTTTCTATAAAGTTTGTAGAAAGAGTACTTTTTTGGCTATTTATAAATAGTAAGTATTTTACATTTTGCACTTCTGCGGTCTCTGTCTCAGCTACTCAATTCTGCTAATACAATGAGAAGGCATTCCTAGACAATACATAAAAGAATGTGTTCAATAAGGAAATGAATAAATGCATTAAATTAACCTTTATTTGCAAAAATAGGCAGTGAGCCATATTTAATCTGAGAGCTGTTGGCCAATACCTGTTCTGAATAAATCCATACAACACAGTCCAAAAAATTAATACAAGACACATAAATGGCAACTACCAACTGAATTATATATAAAATAACTAGTCAGATAATAAAATTTATTTCTCTTTTGAAACTTGGTTGATTGTCAAAGAATACGTTTACCATGTATATTCTGTCTCACTCAAAATACAACTAAACTTACATAAATAATTAGAATATCGGTATAATGATTCTTTTTGAAATAGTAAAAATGGCAGGGGATCCACTAATGTTATGTTTAAGCTTCTACTAGACTTATTCTGGAGTGTGAAGAAATAAAACTGATGAAGGAGAGGAGTCAAGTATCAAAAGAAAAAAGGAAACAACTTGGACTAGCTTAACTGTTGTTTACTGAGTTTTAAGCTTTAAGGAAGATCTCTCATGTTGATTTAAACCATGATCTAAAGTGCAGTACAATAATATATATAAAATGGATAAACAACAAGGAATTGCTGTATAGCACAGGGAACTATATTACATATCTTGTAATAACTTATAATGGAAAAAATTTGAAAAAGAATATAGATATATAGGGCTTCCCTGATGGCTCAGATGGTAAAGAATCCACCTGCAATGTGGGAGACCTGTGTTTGATTCCTGGGTTGGGAAGATCTCCCTGAGAAGGGAATAGCTACCCACTCCAGTATTCTGGCCTGGAGAATTTCATGGACAGAGGAACCTGGCAGGCTACAGTCCATGGGGTTGCAAAGAGTCAAACAGCAGCTTTCCCTTTGCTTCCCTTGTGGCTCAGCTAGTAAAGAATCTGCCTTCAATGCAGGAAACCTGGGTTCTCCTTCCTTGGAGAAGGGAAAGGCTACCCATTTCAGTATTCTGCATTGGAGAAGTCCATAGACTCTATAGTCCATGGGATCACAAAGAGTCAGACACAAATGAGTGACTTTCACTTTCAAACATATATAGGTACATATAACCAAAAATATTGTAAATCAACTATAGTTTTTTTTTTTAAGTGCAATACTTGCAGTCACAAAAAGCAAAGACAGAATTTGGGCCAATGACAGTGGTTATAAAATAAAATATGAATCTGAGAAGAGAAAAAACCAAAAGGAAGAAGCCCCAAATTCTATATATAAACACTTCTGAATCTCTGACTTACCTATGAACTGTGCATGCTGGAGACAGACTTCAGACAGAGAGAAAAGAAGTAACCTAGGATTCATTAGTTTCCTAAGAGAGAGTTTTCATTTGAATATGACAAAATTAAATGCCTACTGAAATGGACAAACCAAAATGTCAACAATATTTGGACGAATGTCACTTTTACAATGTTCAGGATGTAACCCAATTACTCTACATACAAAGAACTAAGAAGGCATGACATGTCCCATAAAAATAATGATTGATTTATGGAACAAATAAACAAAAAATTGGTAAGATATGGAGATTTGAACAGCATCACTAATCACTTATTTGATTTTTATACAAATTGACAACAACAAAAAAGTAAATTTCAAGACAATCAAGAAATGAAGTGCAGAAATCAATAAAATAGAAAACAGATTACTAGAATATCTCTACAGAGAAAATGTCCTTTGTTAAAAGTTGTAAAGATTAACACATTTTATGAACTTCTAAGTTGATTGATCTAGAAAAGGGACACTAAGAATACAAATTACCACTATTAATAATTAAAGGGTGGTTATCAGTACAAGTAGTACAGTTTGGTTAAATTCCGTCTCTCAGTCATGTCTGACTCTTGGCGACCCCATTGACTGCAGCATGTCAGACTTCCCTATCTATCACCAACACCTGGAGCTTGCAGAATCTCATGCCCATTGAGGCGGTGATGCCATCCAATCATCCTCTGTTGTCCCCTTCTTCTCCTGCCTTCAATCTTTCCCAGCATCAGAGTCTTTTCAAATAAGTCAGTTCTTCACATCAGGTGGCCAAAGTATTGGAGCTTAAGCATCAGTCCTTCCAATGACTATTCAGCAGTGATTTCCTTTAGGATTGAGTAGTTTGATCTCCTTGAAGTCCAAGGGACTCTCAAGAGTCTTCCCCAACACCAAAGTTCGAAAGCACCAATTCTTCAATGCTCAGCTTTCTTCATAGTCCAACTCTCATATCCATACATGACTACTGGAAAAACCATACCTTTGACTAGATTGACCTTTGTTGGTAAAGTAATGTCTCTGCTTTTTAAAATGCTGTCCAGGTTGGTCATAGTTTTTCTTCCAAGGAGCAAGCATCTTTTAAATTTCATGACTGCAGTCACCATCTGCAGTGATTTGGGAGCCCAAGAAAATAAAGTCTGTCACTGTTTCCATTATTTACCCATCTATTTGTCATGAATTGATGGAACCAGATGCCATGATCTTAGTTTTTTAAATGTTGAGGTTTTAAGCCAGCTTTTTTACACTCCTCTTTCACTTTCATCAAGAGGCTCTTTAGTTTCTCTCCGCTTTCTGCTGTAAGGGTAGTATCATCTGTATATATGAGGTTATTGATATTTCTCCTGGCAATCTTGATTCCAGCTTGTGCTTTATCTAGTCAGGCATTTCTCATGATGTACTCTGCATTTAACTTAAATAAGCAGGTTGACAATATACAGCCTTGAAGTACTCCTTTCCCAGTGTGGAACCAGTCCCTTGTTCTATGTCATGTTCTAACTGTTGATTCTTGACCTGCATACATATTTCTCAAGAAGCAGGTCAGGTGATCTGGTATTCCCATCTCTTGAAATATTTTACACAGTTTGTTGTTATCCACACAGTCAAAGGCTTTGGCATAATCAACGAAGCAGAAGCAGTTACATATTATTTTGGAATCCTCTTGCACTTTCTATGATCCAACAGATGTTTTCAATTTGATCTCTGGTTCCTCTGCTTTTTCTAAGTCCAGCTTGAACACCTGGAAGTTCTCAGTTTATGTACTGTTAAAGCCTCGCTTGGAGAATTTTGAGCATTATTTTGCTAGCATGTGAGATGAGTGCAATTATACAGTACGTTAAACATTCTTTGGCATTGCCTTTCTTTGGGATTGGAATGAAAACTGACCTTTTCCAGTCCTATGGCCACTGCTGAGCTTCCCAACTTGCTGGCATATGGAGTGTAGCACTTGAACTGCATCATCTTTTAGCATTTGAACTAGCTCAGCTGGAATTCCATTGCCAGAACTTTGGCCACCTGATGTGAAGAACTGACTTACTTGTCAGTTCTGACTTATTGTTCATAGTGATGCTTCCTAAGGACCACTTGACTTCACACTCCAGGTATCTAGCTCTAGGTGAGTGATTGCACCATTATGATTATCTGGTTCATTAAGATCTCTTATGTATAGTTCTTCATGTATTCTTGCCACTTCTTCTTAATATCTTCTGCCTCCATTAGGTCTATACAGGTGGTACAGGTACATACAAGTAATACTGGTACATACAAAATAAGAGAATATTATGAACAGTTTTCTATCAACAGCTACAATTTAAACCAAATAGACAATTTTCTTGTAAAACAGAACTTACTGAAATGTACAGGAAACAAAGGGCAAAATTTGAACAGCTATGTATCTAGTATATAGACTGAACCCATTCTCATAGACTTTCCAACAAGAAAACTCTAGGACCAGATGATACTGGTCAATTTTCTTAAGCATTTCAGGAAGAAATTACACAATCTTACACAAATTTTTTCACAATGTAGAGGAGAAAGAGGGTAATTTCAAAATAAAAATATATATTAGAACAAAATAATAACTGGAGGCTAATATATGTCTATAAACCCACATGCAAACTTGACTAATAGTATTTTAGAAAATCAGATCCAGCAATATGTAAAAGGGTAATGTGTTGCAGCCAATAAATTTTGTCACAGGAATGTAAGATTGATTGAAATTTACAAAATCAATTGATATAGCCCATTTTGTAAAAAAGAAAAAGTACAAATTAAGTTTTAATAAATGATAAAAAGCATTTGATAAAATTTGACATTCCTTCAAAATTAAAACTTGTAGCAAATTAGTAATAAAAGGAAATTCCCTCTACCTGAAAAAGGACATTCATGAAAAACCTAAGGCTAACTTCACATTTAACACTACAGATTTGAATGCCTTCCTTGTAGTAGGGAATAAGAAAAAAATATCCATTCTCACCACATCTACAGGGTTCTTGGCCACTGCAGAAAGTTAGAAATCAAGACATAAAGATAAGAGAGTATAAGAATACCTATTTGCAGAAGGCATGTTGTTTACATATAATATTATCAGAAATCTACAGTATAATGAACAGAACTAATCAGTGAATTCAGTAAAAAATCAAAATTCATAATTATGAAATAGAAAGTAATGATCTTTTTTATAGTATCAACAATTTTTAAAAAAAATTTGTTGAGTGTTAAGAAACATAAAGAATTTAGAAATAAACTTAACAAAATACATGCCAAGACCTCTACACTTAATGAAGATTTGAATAAATAGTAAGAAAAAATCATTGTAATGGACTGAGAGAATCCATATTGCTAAGACGTCAGTTCCTTTCAAATTGATACACAGATTCCACACAAAGTCAAATCAAATCTCAGCAAGTTTCCTGTAGTAACTGACAATTTGATTCCAAAATGTGTGGAAAAGCAAAGAACCTAGAATACTGAAAGCCTTTTGAAAAACAAAATTGGAGTATTTTGACTACCGGTTTTCAAACCTTATTTTAAAGATACAGTAATCAAGAGAATGCAGGTTTGACATGAGAATCAAACTACACTTTAATAAAACAAAATAGCCCAGAAATAAACCAACATTTATATTATATAATATTCAACTTATGTCTCAGAGAAAAGTGGTGGAGCAAAAAAAGACTTTCAACAAATATTACTAGAATTTCTGGATATGTATATGAGCATTATAATAGTTACCCTGATGCCTACCTTGCATTCTATAAAACTTTTAAATTGAGATGGAACATAAACATGTATATAAAACTTAAAACTATAGAGGAAACATGAATATGTTTCCTTGACTTGGATGGTCTGGTAAATATTTCCTTGATAACTCACAGAAATATTAATAAATGATATTAAATGATAAATTATATTTAATTAAAATGTATAACCTATAGAATAAAACATTAAGAAAATAAATAGTCCAAATAAAAGTATTTACAAAATCATTTTTTGATAAAATACTAGTATCTAAGTATCATGTTATTGTTTAGTTGCTAATTCATGTCCAAATCCTTTGTGATCCCGTGGACTGTAAACTGCCAGGCTCCTCTGTCCATAGGAGTTCCCAGGCAAGAACATTGGAGTGGGTTGTCATTTCCTTCTCTAGGGAATCTTCATGACTCAGGGATTGAACCTGTGTCCTCTGCATCTCCTGCAATGGCAGACAGATTCTTTACCATTGAGCCATCTGGGGAGCATAAAACTCAGTAGTAAAAATAACAAACAGTCCAGTAATAAAAATGGGCAAAATCTTTGAATAAACATTTTGCAAAAGAAGATATGAAAACAACCAATAACAAAAAGAAAAGGTGTCAACAGTTCAGTATCATCTCAATAAAATGCAAATAAAAATAACAACAAGCTACTGCTACACATCCACTCAAAGTGACCAAACAAAAGAGACACACAACATCAAACAATGACAAATATGTAGAATAACCAGGAGCTCCATACATTCTTGGTGGAATTTCACAATCCTGTACCATGAAATGACAACCTACTGCAGTATTCTTGCCATGGACAGAGGAGCTTGGCAGGCTACTGTCTATGAGGTCACAAGAGTCAGACCCTACTGAGCAACTAAAACACCACAACCATGCTGCTACTCATCAATGCTAATCCTAGACATTTATCCAAAAGAAATGGAAGTAAGTGTCATAAAAATTCATATGAGAATTTTCATATTAGCTCTTTCATATTAGCTCTGGAAACCGCTGCCACATCCACTAATAAGAAAACTAATAAACTATATTATATTCACAAATGATACATTTTTATTCAGCAATGAAAAGAGAATAAACTGCCTGTATACTCAACAATATGAATAAACTTTGAAAGTTTTATAATAAATGAAAAATGTCTATTAAGAATGTACATACTGCATGATCACTCCATTAACTTCTAGAAGAGGTTAACTGAATATACAGTGGAATACAACCATAGCAGTTTTTATCTGAGGATGTGACACTGATTGATCAGGAAAGGACAAGAGGCAACTTCTGAGGGGTGGTGATTTTGATATTCTATATTGCTAAAGGGTTACGTTACCTAGAGGAATGGCAAGATTCAGAGAATGTGCATTAAAAATGAGTGGATTCCATTATATGTATATTTTACATCATAACAAAAGTTAAACCAAGATTAAAGTATAGTTAATAATACATAAGCTGGACATCTTAAGGGGAAGGTATCTACAATTTATTTTTAAATGCACCAGGAAAAATTATAAATTTGGCCAATTGAGAGATACAGACATGAATACGTAGATAAATATATGACAAATCAAATATAGTATAATGATAGTGACAGAATCAAATAATGTATATATACAGACTCTCTATAAAAAACTTTTTGAATGAAAAATTTTATAATGAAATTATAAAATACAATAAAATGTTAAATTACTGAAACATTTTATGATTTCAGCATTTTTTAACAATCTAAGATTTTGTCCTGCTTCAAAAATTGTTAGACTGAGCATGTTGGGAGAAGGAGATGAATTAATAACAGAGTAGTAAAACCTGCTGTGCAATGTGTCCAGCAAGACATTTTGTAGCTGTAGCTTATTTTTGTTTTTATGGCAAGAAACACAGCATGAAGTCTCATTTGTACACATGCAAAGTCAGTAGATATTTACTGTCCGGCGTAACTGAATCATTCATGATTTGATCAAAGTTATATCACCCCTATCACCTATTGGTATGTATTGGTACATGGAAGATAGGATGCATTTGAATATGCTTTAGGAATTTCACTGAGACACACTGCAACTGTTCTCCTTTGACAACTCATTTTATCAGAACATTTTGAAAGGTAGAGATGACTTCCACCTGAAGTTTGCCTCTGGCTTGAAGATACATGAAGGGTTCTAAAGGAAAAGTTTCCCTAAATGAAGCTGCGATCTGGGCTAGTAATATCACACCAAGAGCTTACAGTTTTGTGAGTATCCTAGTCTCATGCACAATACAGGATCAGGTCTAGAAATATCTCCAGATAAAATGCCCTACTTTAATGATAAAGTATATGAAGGTGAACTAAAATTGTTCAAACTTTGGAACATGGTATCAACTTGCAAATTATGAAATGAAGTGGACATGTGAAGTTTGTGTAAGGATTCTTTAGGAAGGCTGTTCCATGGTGATCTACTAAGACAGCAATGAAATGATAAGTACTGGAAGACAAAGTTTTTTTTTTTTAATTTCTTTATTTTTTAATTGAAAGATAATTGCTTTACAGAATTTTATTGTTTTCTGTCAAACTTCAACAGGAATCAGCCATGCTGTTGCTGCTCAGTCACTTCAGTCATGTCCAACTCTGTGCTACCCCATAGACAGCAGCCCACCAGGCTCCCCCGTCCCTGGGATTCTCCAGGCAAGAACACTGGAGTAGGTTGCCACATCCTTCTCCAATGCATGAAATCAGATATAGATATACATATATTCCTTCCATTTTGAACCTCCCTCCCATCTCCCTCCCCATCCCACCCCTATAGGTTGATACAGAGTCCCTCGTTGAGTTTCCTGAGCCATACAGCAAATTCCCATTGGCTAACTTTCGGAGAAGGCAATGGCAACCCCCTCCAGGACTCTTGCCTGGAAAATCCCATGGACGGAGGAGCCTGATGGGCTGCAGTCCATGCGGTCCCTGCGGGTCAGACACGACTGAGTGACTTCACTTTCACTTTTCAGTTTCATGCATTGGAGAAGGAAATGGCAACCCACTCCAGTGTTCTTGCCTGGAGAATCCCAGGGATGGCAGAGCCTGGTGGGTGCCATCTATGGTGTCGCACAGAGTCGGACACGAATGAAGTGACTTAGCAGTAGCAGCAGCAACTATATTTTACAGATGGTAATAAGTTTCCATGTTTCTCTTTCCATACATCTCACCCTCTCCTTCCCTCTCCCCACGTCCATAAGTCTATTCTCTATGGAAGTCAGAGATTTTTAAAATAATTTACCTGCTTTATATCTGTTGTCAGAAAGATGCATCAGTCTCTTTGACTTGACCTCCAAATTCTTGATTCTCTGATCCTTTAGAGTTGAAGTGGGAGGGACAGGCACTTCACAAGTGAGATTATATCCCATGATCTATAAATAAGTTATGAAAAAATTCAGATCTTGTCATAGACAAACATTAAGTAATTCTGGGAACATTTCAGGGTCCTAGGAAATTTTCCCTCATAATCACAGGACTTCAAGCTATTTTCCAACCCAGAAATTTTGAAGCTTGAAGTTCTATCTGAGAAAGTGGATGAAACTTTTTCTTCCATATTCATAATGTTCATTTCAAGGAAATTGTAAGGGTACAAATAAGAGGTAACCACAGAAACTTCATGAATGACAGTAATTTTATTTCTCCTTAATTGTTGGCTAACCATATCTGCCTGGCTAATGAAGAGCTAAGAGGGTTATCTGGTTTAAGTTTGGGGGTATCATCCCATCTCTCTCCTACTTCTCCAATTTTCTCTGTATACAAGTGCACATTTGTTTCAAGTAATGATAGCCTCTTACTAAAATAAATGAGTAATGTAATTTCCAAACTCAAGTAATAATTATAAATCAATAAATACTGTATTATACATCTAGAGAGTTCCCTACTTCTATTGGTTACCTATTTTGCCAAATAAATATTTGCTTTCATTTTCTTTTCTAACACAAAGAATTTGAATTAAATAACATGAGTTAAAAATCACAGTTTGAGTATTGAAATGGAAAAGGATAAAAAAGACTTTTTTTTAATACATTTTTCTTCTCTAAGAAAAGTCCCTCCTGAGGTTTCAGAAGCTCCATATTGTCTAACATTTGTAAACAAATGGGAATTAAATGCCAGATCCACGCCACATTATATTAGCTAAAACTAAAGTCAGTTTAATTTTTTTTCCAATTGAGTTCAGTCTTTGTGACCCTTTGTCCTTTGGTTTTAACAAGGAGAATAGAGTTCATTTAGAGCAAAGGAACTTCAGAGAAACTTAAGAGCATCAGAAAAATAACAGACCCCTGTATCCATTCAGCCAATACTAAGTCAGACTGATCTAAGCTGATAGCTTTATAATAGCTTGTTTGCTGAATTTCAATTGAATTTAAAAATCTATGCATAATATATCTTCACAGCTGAGATAACTAATTAATGTGAAATAGAGTTGTAATGTGGCTTTCTTGGAGATTGTGAAAAAAAATTGTTAGCTCAAGACCAAGTTCCAAGTCCAAAAATAGTAAACAGTGTTTCTATAATCACAATTAAGAGTACAAGACATAAAACATCATGTTCCGTTAAAAAGTTATACATTAACCATAAGAATATGGCAGTTTCATGACCTAGTTATCCTATGCTTACTTGCTAGGATTTTGATAGTTAAAATGAGTGATATTTAGTATATTAATATCTCAACTTGTATTATCATGAAGTTAGACCATATATATGTATGTGTGTGTGCATGTGCGTGTGTGCAACATATATTACCAATGTTAAATAAGGTCATTATTTAATTAACTGAGTTTAAGGAGTGGCTATATTGAAAGCCTGAGAAGTTAAGTGGAGATAAAAGAAGCTATAGTAGTAAGACTTACTAGAAATTCAAAAGTGATGAAATTGTTGAACACAAATCAAATAACATTAAGACTAAGGAGCCTCTGAATCATGTATCTTGAAATGTTATCAACAACAGAATGCATATAATTATTTTAGCCAAACCTCAACATAAAATATTTTTTTCCAGTAGACTGTAGGGAACAGTACTTTTTTTTCCTAACATGCTTGACTGAAATTGGTGTTCTTTTGTAGAGGACTGTAGTTTTATGACCTTGATTTATGTAATTTTATGTTAAAAATAAGTTCAAGTCTTATGTTACTACTATGATAAGTAGAACTCTGTTTAGTTGCTAAGTTGTGTCTGACTCTTTGTGACCTCATGGACAGTAGCCCACCAGGTTCTTCTGTCCATGGGATTCTCCAGGCAAGAATAATGGAGTGGGTTGCCATTTCCTTCTCCAAAGTAGAACTTTATATATGATAAATTATAAGATACTTGAATGCTCCAAGTCTTATTATTTTCTGACCAGACTGAATATGGACCAAATCTGCTGGCAGTGAATTACTCTCTGGTAACATTCTGGATCTGCACACCCATCCCACTACCTGCTTCCCCTAACGTTTTTAAATTATATGAAATTTGTGCTAGATAATCTCAGTTTTAATGTAACCCTTCTACCCAGATGAAGGTGATCAAGTGACCATGTTCTAGGTAGAGATATATAATCAGAACTGTTGAGTATGAAATTTAGAAAGTGTTTTTAAAGGGAGGGACTTTTTTCTTCTTCTCCTTCTCATTTAATCCTTCCTTCATGTTTCGTTTTACTGAAGAGATATGAAGACAAAAGTTCAAGAAGCTGTGTGGGATAGATCATAGAAGCCATCTACAATCTCATGGTTTCTGAGTCAGGAATTTGGGTATGGTTTATGTTAGCCCTCTGCTCAGGGTCTCAAAAGACTATAATCAAGGTGTCAGCTGGGACTGTAGGCTCTTCTGATGCTTGAGATCCCCTTTGAAGCTTTTGTGGTTGTTGGCAGAATTCCATTCCTGGCAGGTGCTCAGTCCCTAAAGGCTGCTGCCTTTCCCTACTGTGTGAGCCCTTCTCTACAATATGCCAGTTTGCTCCTTTGAGGATAACAGGAGAATGTCTCTGCTCTTTAAGTCTATAACTTAGGGAAAGTCTGGGATCTCTTTTAAAGGGCTCACCTAATTGTCAGAACCAAAAAGGACGTTTCCTATTGTTAACTCAAAGTCAACTGATAACTTCAATTGCAAAATTCCCTTACTTTTCCCATATTCTAATGGTTAGAATAATGTCACAGTTTCTGCCTACACAAAAAATTATATAGGATGTGTTCTCTAATGGGCAAGATTCGAGGGATCATGATAGAATTCAGTCTACCATACTGACAATTTTGGAAAGCCACAAAGTAAATTATTAGAATAGTTCATTGCTGCTGAAACATGGCTTTCTCCTGTGCATGAAATTTTGTATCATACTTATACTGCTGATCTTCATGTTTTGAACATTTACAGTCAAATCTATTTCTAGCAAATACAGTGATCATTCTCCCTGTTCATTACAGAGTAGACAGTAACCCCCACACAGCTGTTCACCTGTGGCTCTATTATCTCCTGGTCCCTCTTACTCTGTTCATCTTGAATTCTCTTCCCTATGACTCTGTTAGCTGTTTGTTGGATAACTCATCTAAGTTGGATAATTCATATATTTTTCCTCTCTTGGCTGTGGAACTAATTGCTAGCTTGGAATTGGCTTTATGAAAATATTTTATAATTTGTTTTGTCTTGTCTTTAAGTCATGGAAAATTGGCATTTTGCCATAGATACTTAGAACAAATAATACTTATATTATGCTTCCCCTATGTCACTTCAGTTTGCTTTTTTTCACTTTGTTTCCTATTGGTAAAGAATAAGATTATTGGCCACAGTATATGTAAGACATGGATTTAGAATATTATTTGGGGAGAGAGAGTTCTGGCTTATCGCTCCTTTAGTACTTCTAGAAAAACACAGTTTAATTCACGAAAATTAAAATGAAAATTAAGCATTATAGAAGATAAGATTAAGCTGAGAATTTAATTTCCTAGAAGATTATTGCACACCTTTCTAAAAAGATGGGCAGTCTCCCTATTTATACTTCCTCCATTGCCTCTGCTGGGGCCTTCTGATTATTCTTTTTTGAGTCCTTCAGTTTATCAGGGACCTTAACTGTGAACTCAATTTCCAGATATTTCAGAATGTATCATTATGAACACTGTCTCTAAGAAATTCTCATTCATGAGCTTGAATTTCTCTAAAAGCCATAGTACCTAAGTGGACATCAGCTTTGAATCTGAAAAGTGTAAGCAAATATATGGTTAAGGCAATCTCACAAACTGATAGCATATCATTCTACTGTTTCTATTAGCTCCACAAGTCCCCAGACTCTGATAGTCAGCAATATTCTTTTGAAATTATGTATCACATTGCCTTATAAATGAATGGTACATATACATTTGACTGGTAAGAAGCAGGAAGTAAGATTTGGGAAAATTTGAATGATATCTCCTAACCTTTCTCCTCCCCCCCAAAATCATGAAACAATACTTTTGGGAAATGATATAAAAAATACTCAGTTTGTGCTTAGAAACCAAGAGAAATTTGAATTCCTCAGTGAATTCATTTCAGATGAGTTCTGATACTCTTTCAAATACAGACACTGAGATACTAGTAAGTGTTCCTTAAATTTACTTTCATTCAAAAAATTTTTTTCTTTAGTTAGCTTACATGAATATCAATTTCAAAGTTTCTTTTTATATATCTGCTACTTAAATTTAAGTACAATTTCAAAGATAAGGCAAAGTCCAGAAATTTATAAGAATGCAAAATCAAGAATACGTGAATGTAACACTACTTTTAAGATTAAATATATTTGGGGACTCTGGATTGTCTCTAATAATTTTATGGGATCAATAAAATTGAAGATATATGGGCATTTTCTTTATTTTTAACTATTACATATGTATTATCCATGAAGCTTTTAAAATATGCTAGCTCTGATGTACAGCTTCACCAATTATGTCTGTTAGGATTTCAACAAGAAAGCATGATCATTAATAGATATTAAGAAAATCAAGAAGTTACTACTACAAAAGTTAGTTGCTACACAATTGTTGGAGGAACTGAAGAATTAAAAGGACTAGAAAAGAGAAGGAAAAAGTCACCAAATAGCCCTGATGTAGAAGAAATAGTCAGAGCTGACAGGAGGCTGCTAGGGTAGAATCACAAAGTGGGCAAGGCAGATGACCACGGGAAGCTGTTGGCGCTGCATTGCGATAGCTCAGCATCCAGTTGTTCAGTAGGGTCAGAATTTGATGACGAGAGCTGGGCCAGTAGCAAATTGAGAACAAGCTAGAATTCTGCATCTATCCCTTACTGCTTCAACCGATGACAACTTTCAAAGTACAATGGCTTTTATTTCACCTTCTTCCCCCAACTTCAAACAAATACCTCTTGTGACCAGTCTTTACCTGAGACCTTTCAAGGAAGAAAATTCTGGAAAGCATCATATATTTCCAGCTTAAATGGACACAATACAAGATTATCCACTAAGCCCATTTCATCTTTTTAGGGTGAAAACCTCCTTGATTTCACTTGCATGGTGAACATTTGGAAATCAGTTTCTCTGACTCTGGTTGCACAAATGAGGAAATAAAGTGCCTGAGAGGGTAAGTCAATTTCCCAAGGACACACAGAGAAGAGTTAATGTGTTTTTAAAAAGTTCATTATTTTAACTCCCAGGGCAAGCTACTTCCTTTTCTAACATGACCATGATAGCTTTCTTCGCTTAGGGAAGGGATTTTACATTGTGTCATTGCAAAAATGGTAGAGAAAAAAAAAATAGTAGTAGTAGTAAATAAGATAATTTGCAGACACATGGAGATAAATTCTATATAAATTTTCTTATTAACTGCTCTATCTTCTAGAAGAAAAAGCTAAATATCCTCTTTTCTTCCATCAAGTTTCCATTTATAACAGACCATTACTAGAACTTTCTTTTAAGTCATTTTAAGATATCTCATCATTTTATATTATCCTTGTCCATATTTTACTCCATGAATTATTAAAGATTAATGCATCTATATTTTGAATGACCAACCATGCCTGATGGTTTTTAAATATCAAGCTGTTCTTTTCTCCTGGTGTAATGATAAATTTACATTATAATTAACAGCCAAAGAATTCCTTTTTATGCCATATAATGATGCCTTTCTTCAGCTTTGCTTTTCATACAGTACATCATAAATCACAGGGGAAATATCTTTATTTTTAATATTCACATTTATGCATTTAATGAACATTATTGAATTTTTCAAGTACTTATTGGGAATGGAGTTGAAATATTTGTGCACTATTATTTTATTTCAGTCTTAAAGAATGCAGCCTTTGGCTGATACTGGAATGTTAATAATTAGCACCTCTATTAGAAGTCAGCTCCTGGTTTTCAAGCAGCATTATGCTAGGAAGCTATGTTTCCCAAGTGAACGAAGAATTATACAGTTTTATTAAAGAGGAGCCTTTCCTTTGAATACAATTTTAAGAAAATCTTCAAAGGAACAAATTTAAAGCCTCAAATCAGAGCACAGCACTAATTAGTGTGTAACAATGATTTAGGCAGAGAGCACCAGGCCTTGTTAAATTTCCAGGCCCATTCTGTAGTCTCTTTGCTGCATATTTCTTTTGATGAGTCAATTTCATCTAGGTGCAGCTTTTTATAGTTTAACTACTGTCATAACACTTCTAAAGTTTTAGAAAATGGTACATACTGATGCTGAAATCTGGCAATTATCTTCTAATTCTGCATTCCAACAACTGATTTTATGGCTCAGCTTAAAATGCTTAATTCAAGTATTTTGCATTTATAATATTGCTTTAAGTGGCATGTCTCTGAATAAAACAATGTAACTGCCTATTTATTTATGTAACTTTCATACTTAGAAATAAAAATGTGCATCAATCATCAATTATAAATCAAGTTATTGAAGATTCAAGGATGTCAGGTACATAAGTTCCCTTGATCACATATTATCTTGCAATGCCTATTAGGAGTTAGAAAAGCTAAAATATCAGCTTTGTAATTTTAAAATGTTATGTACTACAAATGTGTTATCAGAATAAATTGTTTTCTTCATTTAGTAAATAGTGAGGTATTGATCTGAGAATGTCGTGGGAAATTAGAAAGCAGTAACACCAGAATGGCATATAACTGTGATTTATGACTTCAGGAATATGAAGTAGGAATTGATTACTATTAAGGTCAATATCAAGATTCATTGACTCAGATATTCATTGTGACTAAGGCCAAATTGAGAATCAATATTTGCATTAAGAAAACATATATCTTCCTATGGATAAAAATATGCCAATATATCCTGCCATCCTGTTATCAGCTATTATGAGAATTCAATCTCTGGAGCATGATAAACATTTTGCAATTTTAAAACCATCTACTGTTGCCTCTAACTCTTGGTGTCTGCACCATTAATGACAGAATATTAGATTATTTTAATCAAAAATTGGTATTTATATCAAATAAAAATGAATCATAGCTACAGTCCACTTCAGAATTTTTGAGTGGTTCAAACACCTTGCACAGTACCCCAAGGAAGACATTATCGCAAAACCGATAGCACCAGTGCAAACAACTGTACATCCATTCCAGAACAGCTTAGGAAATGGGTCCAAATGAATGAATAAATTACTAAATAAATTAAGAAGCTCTTATCTGACTTAAACATTAAAGACATAAGGCAGACATGACAGAAAACAAATATAATGTGTACCAATTTGAAGAACTGAGTTAATTTATAGCCCAACTTACCTAATATGTTCAAGTAAAATTCTGAATAATTCCAGTCCTCTTCACAACTTGTCCCAACTTCTTTTTTGTCCCAAAGTCTTTTCCCACATTCCTTTGCTAGTTTGTGTGTGTGTGTGTGTGTGTGTGTGTGTGTGTGTGTGTGTGTGTGATTGTTTTCACTTTAAATTCGCTCAGTATACTAGTCTTTTAAGGACTGGTCACATGACTTGCAGATAGAGCATATTATTTGAAACTCTAGCTAGACTTGAATAATTTATAAAATATTTACTGGGGCAGCTGTTATTAAGACACTCAAAACAGAGCATAGGATGACATTATATCTGGCATACTAAGAAAAACAAGCAGCAGCAGCTACAACATAGAAGGAAAAGAGGAACAGATAAAACTATTACTTAAGGAATTATTTTTAAACTGTAGCAGTAGAATCAACAAGGTCCAAGGATACCTTAGGAACTACCAAGTTCAGGAGCTAGGCAGTAAGGGTACAGGTCAGTGATAAGCATTCACGGCACTCCCTTCTTGTATCAGCTGCGTACTGAACCAAACAGAAATGTGAAAACAAGTGATTGCAATAAATAGTAGTACCCTACTATTTTACTCCTAAATACAGATCAGTAAGTTGTCACATGTAACTGATTTTTTAAATTTATATATTTAGTGTCTTCAAAAACCAACTCAGATTATTGCATTGACAACAAACTCAGTAGTACTGTTTTTTCTTTTTTTTTCTGGTTCATATCAAAATACAAAGGAGGAAAAGAAGGAACAGGAAAAAGACCAGAATAGACTCTAGTGCCTAACATAATATTGAATTGTTAAACTGCCAGATAAGTCTGCTTCAAGGATAATATGAGTAAAACGTGTTGTTATATCAACAAAATGTGTGTTTATACATACATACATACAGATGTACATACATATATATGAAGAGAGATAGAAAGATTTAGAGATTTTAAGGGATGGGATCAAGCAATTATGGAGGTGTGGGGAGAGAGCAAATTAGCCAAGAAGGTGTGTCCAGGCTCTTTCACCCCACGTTTTGTAAATAATGACTGTGTAACAGCTGAGATCATTTATACCACTGCACGTGCACGTCACCAGGTACCTGCTTGGTCACAGGTTACTGTGCGTGGGTACACTTGTATGAGCTTCACCATGAAAGTCCTGGCTGCTGCTGTACTGGGGCTACATTGGAGTGCCATCATGGGGGCTCCATTACAGCTATGTTATGGTTATGCTGTGGCTGTTTCTACAGCTGCTGCATCAGCCAGGAGAGAGGCTGTGTTATGGCTGCCTTACAAGCCAGGAGAGAATAAAGGTGTCTACAGTTCCTATGGCTCCTAACATCTCCTTCCAGCCTCTTACTTCACTTCTTGGCTACCCTGGGTTCAGCGCATAGTGAGATACAGCAAGACAATTGGCATCGTGAACAGGATCAGGGGATACAGAAGGCTTGGTTGGTTTTGATTTTAGATGTAAGAAGCTGTGTCTGACTCTTTTGTGACCCCATGGACTGTAGCCGGCCAGGCTCCTCTGTCCATTGGATTTCCCAGGCCAGAATACTGGAGTGGGTTGCCATTTCCTTCTCCAGGGGATCTTCCTGACCAGGGATTGAGCCCACCTCTCCTTCATTGGCAGGTGGAATTTTTTTTAACCACTGAGCCACCTGGGAAGCCCTTATGCATTATAGGGCACACTATAATTCTTCTTGACAGTTCAATATAAGACTTGCAAAAACACTCATAACAATTTCATTGTTAAGCACTAAGAGAAATATATGATATACATCAAAGGGAAAGAATGGGAGATAAAGAAAAACATGTGCAAGTGTTAGTCATGTCAACTCTTCATGGCCCCATAGATCCACCAGGCTCCCCTGTCTATGGCATTCTCTAGGCAAGAATACTGGACTGGGTAGCCATTCTCTTCTCCAGGGAATATTCCAGACCCATGGATCAAACTTGGGTCTCCTGCATTGCAGGTGGATTGTTTTCATTCTGGGCCAAAATCCCATATCTGTGAACATAGTGTTAAGTATAAAACTTATAAATTTCTTTCAAAATTAAAGTGCTTATGAAAATTATGGAATATCATTAGACTATTATCTAAAAGTCACATTTGGGCATACAAATTTCAAAATATCTATCGAATTGGACTGTAGGTTGAAACAAGTTACCTATTTTTAAAATGGTAAATGAAACCTAAGAAACAATAATAATATAAAAGTATTTTTTCTTCAGTTCAGTCGCTCAGTTGGGTCAGACTCTTTGCAATTCCATTAACTGCAGCATGCCAGGCTTTCCTGTCTATCACCAACTCCCTGCAGCTTGCTCAAACTCATGTCCATTCAGTCAGTGATGCCATCTGACCATCTCAGCTTCTGTTGTACCCTTCTCATCTGCCTTCACTCTTTCCCAGCATCAGGGTTCTTCCAGTGAGTCAGCTCTCCACATCAGGTAGCCAAGGTATTGGAGTTTCAGCTTCAACACCAGTCCTTCCAGTGAACACCCAGGACTAATCTTCTTTAGGATGGACTGGTTGGATCTCCTTGCATTCCAAGGGACTCTCAAGAGTCTTCTCCAACACCACAGTTCAAAAGCATTCATTCAATAAATTCTTTTATATTTCATTTTTTTCATATGGCTAAATTATAATTTAAGTTAATTAGAATTAGCTTAATAGTAAGAAATATAGAGGTCTTCCCAAGGGTTCAGTGGTAAAAAAAATCCATTTACTAAGGTAGGAGATGTGGATTTGATCCTTGAGTTGAGAAGACCCCTCCTGAAGTAAGAAAACCCACTCCAGTATTCCTGCCTGGAAAATCCCATGGAACAGAGGAGCCTAGTGGGCTACAATTCACCAGAGTCAGATAGGACTGAAAACCTGAGCCCATGCAGCATAAAACTCTATGGAAAGAAACATAAACTCTTGAAAACTTCTCAAATACACACAACTAATTCATTTTTTGTACAGTGAAAACTATCACAACATTGTGAAGTAATTATACTCAAGTAAAAACAGAAAAGAAAAAAAAATCACTATTACCAAACCATATAATAAAGACAATTTCCAAAGTATTTAGAAAGTAAAATAAACAAAATATAGCAACACAAAATGATATAGTACAAAGACAGCTACTGCTAAGGATAAGTGGACAATTGGATAAGCAAGTGTATGTGAGTAGTTGAAAATGCTAATAATTTTCATTGCTTAGCAGTGATAGGTTGACATATCCTTTTCCCTCACATTTTACCTGACAGTCCCTAACTCTAACCCTAACCCTAACCCTAACCCTAACCCTACCCTAACCCTAACCCTAATAGTGTTATTTCATACAAACTTATTGTTTTCCCTATTAGTCTCCAAAGCTCTGGTGCCGTCCTTCTCACCTATCCTAATAGTGAATGGGGTCCCATTCACGTTCTTTTCTACTCTTAATAAAGGACAATGGGAAATAGCAACAAAGTTATGCACTTGAGAAAATCATGTTAGAATGGTTATGGCACAGCAGGTTGGAGATGCTAATGTGAGCTCCTATTTGGAACTTTTCTGAGTATTCACTTATTTTTAATTCATTCTCACCCAGTCTTTGATGTAAAAAGTATCCACCAATTACACCCAAAGCTGCAATTTGCTTTTACATTGGGCATACTGTGTCTTTGTTTTGTACCCAAGATTAGTGGCTCTTAGCCAAGGAACTCCATAAACACTTAAAGGGAATGTTGGTTAAAAAAAAAAATCACAAAGTAGGAAAGTATTATCATCTCATCCATTGATTTTGCACTCAATGGAAATTTTCATAATTTCTATTTCAGTACCAGTATTCCAAAAGTACAGCATGAGGCAAGGGATAATAATACAATTCAATTTTGAGTGATTATTGCTAAATAAAACTTCTGGTAAAATAAATGTTATTACCCAGGATGAAAAAAAAAAGAACATTTTGTGTCTGAAATGTGAGAACAAATTAAGAAAAATTGGAACAAGTGCACTTACAATTACATTTCTAAAACTATACTGAACTTCATTACAAATACTATTAGCAGCTCCATCAGAAGTGTGCAGCTTTGCTAATAAATGTGCTCTTGTTTTGGTTTGGATTGACAATGTTTGAGAAATAGGAATAACGGATGGTGAATTTACATAAAGAATGTCACAAAGATTTGTAGGACAATGATGTATCGATGTAACATTCAACTGTGGAAGCTATCAGCAGGTAACCTCAGTTCATTTCTTGGAGAATGCTTGACATGGCAGAGAAAAATTTCAATATCCTTTGACCATGGAGGCACAGGAATTGCATGTAGCAAGTGTCCTTCCCACTCAAGTTTTAGAGTTGCCAGAATCACCAGAGAACAACTCTCCAAAATCCAATACAAATTTAGACTTTAAACTGTAGCACAAATGTCATTGTAAATTATTTAAAACTTCCAGTGAATTCACTGCAGTGTGCATTCACATCTGTCTTTATAAATAACGTGCTTTTTCTTCATGTACTGAATTATAAAAGCCATAACCAGTTCATCTTGTACAATCCCGTCCTTCTTTCTGACATATTATTCAGCCACATTATTTTGGAGAGATCAACTTACATATCACCCAGAAATATTCAAGCCCTGGAGATAAAATTAGCAAGAAAACATTCCATTAGCAAATCCTGCCCACTCAGATACAGATAGTCTACCTTCAACATGTTAAAACTTGTTTACATCAGAATATAGTCTCATCTCTCAGAAAACAATACTTCTTCCACAGTTTTTCAAGGCATTTAGATTGTTGACTTGGAAATACCTTTCAACGTAATAATCACAGAAAATAATTTCATGTTTATAACTTGACCATCCTTAAAGGGCTTTAGTTAATTAGTTTAGATAATTAGTTTAGTTATAGCCTATGGGGGGAAAAAAGCTAAAATATTGTTTTGCTCTTGAGCTTTTCTCATTGGGCTCTATTTCTAAAAATTTTTGTTCTTGTAGAGAAATACTTCAACTCATTGTCTGATGTGTGAACTTTGAATGTTAGCCAAGCACTAAGAAATATAATGAAACAGGTGACCTTTTCATTCTTCAGTGATAGCTGTATGTGATCCCAGTCCTCCAGGACACATGTTTAATACACAGAGTTACAGCTAATCTTGCTTAGCATGTCTAGGCATGTGACTAGCTTAAGAAAAGCAGCAACTGTTTTTATTTAATTAACTAATCAATGAAATACTGATTATGTTGAAAAGTAATACCATTTTGCTAATAAAGTAGAAATAAATTCAACAAAATGGAAAAATTATACTGATCTCAATTATATTGGTGCCTCACTTACATTGCTATATATATATGAATCACCTATGTGACATAAATAATGCATATGACATGTGCGTTTTCAGGCTTCATAATTATTTCCAGAAAATACTCTTCTCAACAGCATTAATGATCATACAATTGTCAGAGTTTTATACTTTATGCAACTGAGACTATTTCCCAAAGCAGAATTACTAACCAGTAATTTGCTGTCACTTTTTAAGTCTTTATTTATTAAACTTTTAGTTGGTCCCTTCTCAAGGGGATCTTTCCAACCCAGGGATCGAAGCCAGGTCTCCCACATTGTAAGCAGATTCTTTACCAGCTGAGTTACCGGGGAAGCCCTTAAACATTTAAAGCATGACATAAAATAAAATTTCACCTTTAGAAAACATTTTTATTTTCAAAAAATGTTTATATTGATATATGTATAACTGAATCACTTTGCTATATAGCAGAAATTAACACAATATCATAAACCGACTATACGTCAATTAAAAAATCAAAATAATAAAAAACTTTTATACTTTCCATCTACCAATTTTAAAACATAGTAGTAATGTATATTTAAGATAATAATAAAATGCTATTGTGTACACACCATATATGGCTGGTTATGATTAGATTTGATTGAATGATTCACTTTGATTGCTTTTCTAAGTTAAAAAATGAAATATATAATCTAAGATCAATAAATATAATTCAAATTTAATTTTCCTGTCACTGAATTACATTCAAAGTTTGCCAATAGTGTAAAATAATGAAGTTATATAATTAAATCTTCCAAATAGACATTAGTCCTATGAAAAATACATTGCATGTTTGGATCAGTTCTTTAGTAATGAAAATACCAGTGTAAGTAGATAACTCTTATTATTGTTAAGAAATGAAAAGTTATATCACAACATGGCAAATGATTACTCAGGCTGTATATTCCATGGGCTATTTACTAGTGACAAATATTCCATATTTTCTTATGAAAATATGCTTATTTGTATGGTGTGTTGGAATCATTTGTTAACAATTATGTATTTGCTGTAAAGTAAGCTTGCCCTGAAACATTATTATGAATTTATAGTGAATTTATAGGGTCTAGTAAGAATTCTACTATAGAAAACCATAACCAAAGGAAAGCCTCCTATGTATTATATAAAATTAAAAAATGATATACTAATATGCATATGTACAATATGTTCTCCTACACTCCGAGGCTGATTCTTTATATTTCTGTGGTACATGTTTTTAGAGTATAATATGCATTTGTTCTCAGAGTAGCAGTAGGTGGCAACTAGGAGATATTTTTGTCCTTCCTTCCTGATTGGAGAAAGTGAATTAAAATAATAAAGGGACATACATGCTCAAGGTCACAGAATTAAGAAGCTGTGAATTTGGGGCAGAACATAGGCCATCAAACTCACATAAGAAAACTTTTTTAATCAAAGTCTGCTGCCATCACAATATTCATACAAAGAAAACTGCTAGAATTGATAAAATAGAATATTCCTTTACTTTGGCACTAATCATTGACAACCACCCAGTGATTCACCTATCTGAGGAAGTTATTTCTGGTTAAAGCTAACATTTACTGTGGGGATACATAGAGTAGTATTTAAGATATTATGTCTCTACAGGAGACTCCACAAAACTCCAAATGCCNTCATTGACAACCACCCAGTGATTCACCTATCTGAGGAAGTTATTTCTGGTTAAAGCTAACATTTACTGTGGGGATACATAGAGTAGTATTTAAGATATTATGTCTCTACAGGAGACTCCACAAAACTCCAAATGCCAATTTGATGCTAATGACAGTCACACAAACACAAGTGCATACACATCATTCTGTTAAACAAAAGGTTTAAAATATGAGAGATGTATTTTCCTCTTTGATGAAATGAATTCACTAAGGGGGTTTATTACTTGCACAAAGAAATTACCAGAAATACACCCTAAGTGGAAGAAAAAAGAAACCAGGGGTAGAAATGATCAGATAGATAAAGACATTAAGTGTATGCAGAAATAGTTTCAACTCTTATATTTTATATCCAGTGTTTCAAAGACCTCTGTTCCTCTTACATTTTGCCCTTTCCTTTTCTTTTAAGAAGGATTATACTAGCACTCCTTTTATATTCTTTTCTTTTTTGTTTTCTCTTCTTACCAATCAGATTTTGTTTGCATTATTTCACTAGCATCTTAAATCTAAGACCCTCTTTGTGGTCTTGAATCTTGCACTAATGTACTTCCTTCTACTAACCACCCTCCTTAAACTATGAAGAAGAGAAGGAGGATAGCCTGAGAGAAATGATCCAAGTTGTATCCTGTACAATGAGGAAATTCTAATACCGCCATATGCAGACTCATGCTGTACAAAAAGCATGAGTAACAAATGATGAGACAAGGTGGTTCTATCCCCAACAGGAAAATTCCGAAGTTAGAAAAATAGTAATAAAACTGAGCAGCCTCCTAGACAGTAGAGTTATGCTTTATAGCTGTTAAAGCCCCACTCTTAACCAGCCAGTGGGGCAGAAGCATTCCCATGGATCATAAATCACAGGTTTTTCTACAGTACTCAGTGTTCACCTTCATCTTACTACTAAGACAAATACTACCTTGTCGTTCAACAAAATTTGCGTTATGTGGTAGAATTATATGAATTGCCAATCCAGTTCTCTGGAGTGCCTGCAGATTGTCATAAAATAACAAAAGCAACACTATATTATGGAATTGCTGCTCACAGCACTATTCTTGATGATAAGCCAAAGTACTGGAGAACTTTAGAGTTTAGTTAGAGCTTTAGAGTTCAGTCATAAAAACACATTTGAGCAAGATATGGCTATTTGAAAAGCTTGTGTTCATTTTTCTACAACCCAAATGTGGAAATAACATCAAACACAAAATCCCAGCAATTCCTAGTAGCCAGTGTCACAGAAAATCTCCAAAATTATAAGAAACAATGGACTTTAGAAAGTAAATTACTACCAAATTTTTATCAATAGATAAAAGGCATAGAATTAGCCCCTTTATAGATATCAGCAACCAAAAATAGACATGGTTAAAAAATTAAAGTGAACAATATAAGATTCAGTTTTGCACCTACATTTGTTCAAGGACCTGCCTTATAATAACCAATTACTACCCTCATGTCCCTGTGAGAACTCACTGTTTAATTAATATGGTTCCATAATCAATGAATGGGAATATTAACTTACACATGTTAAATAATTTTACCTATGTGAAAGATTTTATGGTATGAAATAAGGATTGTTTATAAAAATTGGCATTAATGGGGCTATATCTGCACTGGAGTTAGAAATACTGAGTTCCTGTTTAAAATACTGAGAAATTGAAAAGAATATTGCTGCTACTGTAGCTAAGTCACGTCCGTCATGTCTGACTCTGTGCAACCCCACTGATGGCAGCCTACCAGGCTACTGTCCCTGGGATTCTCCAGGCAAGAATACTGAAGTGGGTTGCCATTTCCTGCTCCAGGGCATGAAAGTGAAAAGTGAAAGTGAAGTCGCTCAGTTTTGTCCAACTCTTCGAGACCCCATGGACTATAGCCTATCAGGCTCCTTTGTCCGTGGAATTTTCCAGGCAAGAGTGCTGGAGTGGGTTGCCGTTACTTTCTCCAAAAGAATATTGACTGCTAAGTTAAACATAAAATCTCATAAAAGTTTTATATTCAAGAGAAATTAAATACAAACAATATGTAAAGTATCTCTAAGGTTGAAGGAAAAATCTCACTTGTCATATATTCTTTGAGTAATATTTAAATCATTGATACTTTGAAAATATACATTATTGATTTGAAGTGTTACTTGTTGGATGGAGTATATATTAAGACGAAATATTTGAAAGAGCTTCCATGTTTTTGATTAAAGATGATGCCTAGACACACATATCTTCACATCTTCCTGCCAAATTTAACTGGAATTGGAGCAGCATGTTCAAAACTGAGTAGATATAGCCCTGTTATAGCCAAAATAACCGTGAGGTATAAATAACCTCAGATATGCAGATGACACCACCCTTATGGTAGAAAGTGAAGAGGAACTAAAAAACCTCTTGATGAAAGTGAAGGAGGAGAGTGAAAAAGTTGGCTTAAAGCTCAACATTCANATAATAAGTACATCCAGAACAAGCCTAATTTATCCATAATTGCAAAGTTTGTTCAACATTTGACAACCCCAATAAAATTCTTCCTCTGTAGGGCTGGACAAAGATCCCACTTGATAAGGCCCTGCTTTTCATTTCTGATTTCTTCCCATTCTGCAACACTCTGCCTTTCCCTGCCAACTATTTCTCATTCTCTTAAGTATGCCGTCCTCATTCATTTTCCAGAGCTTCTTATACTTGCTGATCTAATACGCTCTGTTAGAGATTCCACAGGGCAACCCTCTTCCCATATTTATTTTTTGAAGTCAAGTGTCATTAATAATATTGACCATCTTAAATAACCCTGCAAATACTCATCTAAACCCCATCATTCTCTATCACATTATGGTTTTTATCTTCTAGTTTAGTATCTGAACAAACCTGCAATTGTCTAATTTATTTTTTCAATGATGATTCACTGTCTGCTCCTTCTATGGAAGGGGTCTCCCTTGTCATCATTTTGTCACTAGTGTATAATTCACTGACTGGAAAAAAGTAGATGATTAAATACCTGTGAGCTGGCAGATGAAATGTCATCTCTGATTTCACTACATCTCCATCTAGAACTCCTATTTGANCTTCTATGGAAGGGGTCTCCCTTGTCATCATTTTGTCACTAGTGTATAATTCACTGACTGGAAAAAAGTAGATGATTAAATACCTGTGAGCTGGCAGATGAAATGTCATCTCTGATTTCACTACATCTCCATCTAGAACTCCTATTTGAGCAATAAATACTGAAACTGCTAGATATTCCTACTATTCCTCTTAACTTGTTATTTTTGCTTCTTCATCTGTTCTTTAACTTTTTGTGCTAGGAGATATCCCTTATTTGACTTTAATTAGGGTCTATTTCCCTATTTTACATATGTTTTTTTAAAGGGGAAGATTATATTTTAGGTTTAAAAAAACAGATACAATTTCTTTTTCAGAGCATTTATTTCTGTTTAATAGATAGATGCTATTTCCACTAGTTATATTTTTCACATGAATATTAAGATCTTGCCTGTTTGTTTTATTACTCCTATTTCTTTGAATACTAGATTCTGCTATTGCATTTAGTATCTCTGAAAACTTTGCTGATATTTTTGAACTTTATTGTTCAAATTTTCATTATAACTGTTATTAACATATTATTATTAATATTATAAAGTTGCTTTAAGTGTATCAGCAACAGTTTAGAAATGGAAAATTCAGGCATATTTTGAGGAAGAATTTTATATTTTTAGTGAGATATTGAATAAATAACCTCTCATTACATGGAGAGATGAGATATAAAAGAGTTGCAATAAATACTCAGTTTAAAATAATTTGCAACTGTCCTAATTATGTCATATAATATGAGTCAAATGCTTTCTATATGAAGGTTATACAGTCTGAGTTTCCATTAATAAAAAAAAGTTCAGTAAAGCAGATTAACTGATCTATCCATTATGTTTCTGTCCATGAAATTAGCATATATGAAAGTGAAAACTTTGTTTATGATGTACTCTATTCCAAGAACATTGCACAGTAAAAAAAATAAAATAACTGTCATGTTCTTCTATTATTTTACTTTACACTTCATTTGTTTCTGTTACATAGCCTTGTACTTCATTATTACTCATTGTTACTAACAGGCACATTCGATTTGGTTCCAATAGAAGCTTCTGTCATCTATTGAACTATGAAACTAATGAATGTAGCATGTAACAGGTTTCATTACATATATTGATTCTAAAATGTTTATCTCCTTGTTTCCTTCCTAAAAATAATGTGGTTAGCTCAATTTATAATTTATTGATGAGTTAAGTTACTCTTGCAAAAGAAAATCTTTTAATGTCTACAGGTGATGTGTTTAACATAATTCATGTTATTTTCTACTTAGAAAGCACGTAACATTATTTCACAATCAAAACAAGATTCAACCTTTTCTTCTCCTGACATTCAGAGTTCTTTTGGCCTTCTGAGTCCTTTTAACAGTAACTAATAAAATACTAGTTAGATAACTTATTAAACCTTTTTAGAATTTATGTGACTATTTCTATGATAACTGATGAAAGGATTTTATCAATGATTGTGTCTCTCTCTCACACACACACAAAACTCTAGGTATGAAGACATAATTTTTGTTACTTTTCTGTTCTGCAATTTATTTACTCTAATCATCTATATATTCCAGCTGAAATGCCTATTCAGTTCTGTTAGATCTTTGGTCATACACCTGAAGAAGCAGTTTGTTCTTACTTTTATCTGTCTGTCTACCTGTTCATCTATCTATCTACCTATCACCTATTAGTAAGTTTTATAACTAGTAAGTTTTTACTTAATAAATTGACAGCTTGAGAGCTCATAACCATATCTGTGACCCACCTAAAGCAAGTAAGCATCTTAGTATCATTCTCAAATCCACTTTAAAACCACAGTTGGTTTGTCTTTCTTTTACTTCTTTTTACCCTACACAGTTACGTCCTGCATTGGTAAGGAATATTGGTAAATGAATTAAATTATATGCATACACACATAAACACACACACAGTCCTTTATCTACTTCTGATTCTCTCTATGTTCAGTACCAATACTCTAATCCCATTCTCATATCATATCTCTTGGGATTTTGCCATAGCCTCAAACTTCCTGAATGGTCATTTCATCTGTATTTACTTATTTCTAATACCAGTGAAATTGCATCTCTACTTAAATTAACTTTACTGGATACTCCAACAATGGAGTAATTGCAGCTGCCAAATTTTGCATCCTTATGGAAAAAAACAAAGAGGAGTTAAAGAGGCTCTTGATGAAAGTGAAAGAAGAGAGTGAAAAAGTTGGCTTAACGCTCAAGATTCAGAAAACAAAGATCATGGCATCTGATCCCATCACTTCATGACAAATAGATGGGGAAACAGTGATAGACTTTATTTTGGGGGGAGGCTCCAGAATCACTGCAGATGGTTACTGCAGCCATGAAAGTAAAAGATGCTTACTCCTTGGAAGGAAAGTTATGACCAACCTAGACAGAATATTAAAAAGCAGAGACATTACTTTGCCAACAAAGGTTTGTCTAGTCAAGGCTATGGTTTTTCCAATAGTCATGTATGGATGTGAGAGTTGGACTAGAAAGAAAGCTGAGTGCTAAAGAGTTGATGCTTTTGAATTGTGGTGTTGGAGAAGACTCTTGAGAGTCCCTTGGGCTTCAAGGAGACCCAACCAGTCCATCCTAAAGGAAATTAGTCTTGAATATTCACTGGAAGGACTGATGCTGAAGCTGAAACTCTAACGCTTTGGCCACCTGATGTGGAGAGCTGACTCATTTGAAAAGACCCTGATGCTGGGAAAGATTTAAGACAGGAGAAGAAGGGGACAACAGAGGATGAGATGGTTGGATGGCATCACCAACTCAATGGACATGAATTTGAGTAAACTCCGGGAGTTGGTGATGGACAAGGAGGCCTGGTGTGCTGCAGTCCATGGTGTTGCAAAGAGTCGGAGAAGACTGAGTGACTGAACTGAACTGAAATTTTGCATCATTTGGCCTTTTTAACTTCTTCAACTTCAATGATGTCATTCTCCCTGTTAATCTCAATGTTTGACTGCAGTCTCACTGACCTTCCTATCTTTTACAAGACCTTTCTCTGTCTCGGCCTCCCCACTGTTGCCACACTGAAAAGTTTCATAAATGCTCATCCCTACTAAGCTCTCTGGTTCCCCATCCTGCCAAAGTTTTAAATTAAATATTACTCCCTGGAAAATGGCTTTCCTGAATTGAATAAAATTAGGCCTGCAATTGTAATGTCCTATAACAACCTTAGTTTATTTCATAGCAGACAATTCATAATTTTGTAATCATGCATTGTTAAAGGTCATTTGTCTTTTCTTTTCCCCATTAATTCACAAGCTTCCTGCTTCAAAGGGCTTGCATGATTGATTGAATCATTGACTCTAGTGGCTTGCCCTGATCTTATGTCATATAGACACAATAATCATTTGATTATAAATGAAAAAATTTTTTCTCAAAGTTCTAAATGAAATAAGGATCATATATAAATATTCTAAGGAGTAAAGTATATAAGAATTTGGGCATATTTATAGATATAATATTTTGAATATGTGTCATATTCTTACAAGCCTTTCCATTTACTCTGAGTAAATAATCCAACAGTGTGATTATTGACCCTATATCTCTATTGATGCTTCATGCAATTCAAAATTTGAAACATACATTCCTTTTAGGAACAAGGCCATATTGTACTTTAATATGTTAACTCTAAATGCAGTTAGGCAATTGACCCTGAACTGAATAGAATACAACTAGCTAGCGTACACTCACATAGTTTAACAGTGCATGTTAGTTTCAGGTGTACAGTTAAGTGATTCAGTTATACATTTACATATATTCACTCATTTTTTACATTCTTTTCTCATACAAGTAGAATACTGAGTAGAATTCTCTGTGCTATACAGTAGATCCTTGTTGTTTATATAGCATATGTATAGTAGTGTGGTTATGTTCATCCAAGTTCCTGATTTATCCCTCTGCCTCATTTTTAAACAACACTTTAAATGGTATCCATTGAATACACTGGTTAAGCTGAAAATAGGAAGCATTTCCCTTTTATAAGAAAAAAGGAGTATTAGTTTTTCCCCACAAATTTTCTAATAAAAATAAAAACCCCTGGAAAATAATGCATTTTTCATTCTTGATAAGTCCCACAATTACTGCATGCAAGTGGTTGTAATACATATGTTAATCTTTATTATTCATGTGAATCTATTAAAGTTGAGTGTGATGGAGAGATTTTTTGCAGTCAAAAGACAAAGTCCCCTTATGTATGTTGCTTTATTCTCAAACTTGAAAAATCCAAATCTGTATAATCCATAAAATTAGCATTGTACTCTAATTCAGTAATTAGTAACTGGCAATGACTCAAATTTATCAAAAGGCCTTGATTCCGTAGCTTGCAAATCGTTAAGTAATCTCAAATAAATCTCTCCATCCTGGGGGTTGTAGGAAATGACTTCTTCAAACATGGTAGTGGAAAAGTGAAAGGTTAGGGAGCCTCCCAATCTGTCACTCTCATTAGCACAGTTATTTGAATAACTGATCTCAGATTCTGATTTAAAATAATTTATATTTAGTCCCAGCACTGCCCACTTCAAACTTTAGAAGCAATGTATGTGATCATTAAGTTTGAGACACTTTATATATAAAAATAAAATTCAATTAAAATTTAAAAATATAATCTAGATAAGATTTTAAAATTTATATCTACATTCTGAAGAGAAAGTAGAAAATATATAAAGAAAATTTTAAATTGCCTTGAGAGTACCTAACTTCTTCTTTTGATAACCCCCAATAATGTTTTGGAAAAGGAAATTGCAACCAACTCCAATACTCCTGCTTGGAAAATTCCATAGATGGAAGAACCTGGTAGGCTGCAGTCATGGGGTCACAAAGAGTCAGACATGACTGAGTGACTTAACTTTCACTTTCAATAATGTTTAGAGTTCAGCAAGCATTCCATAAATGTAGTCGGTGGCAATCAATTATTTATTTCTTGATTTTTAGTGTATAACGTGTTCACAATGTTTATAATGTCATAACTGTTGATCTTTTAAATCTGATGTTCAGAATAGATATGTCTTTGGGATCATTTTTGAACCAGCCAGTTAGAGAGTATCAGTCAGTTCAGTTCAGTTCAGTCGCTCAGTCGTGTCCGACTCTTTGCGACCCCATGAATCACAGCATGCCAGGCCTCACTGTCTATCACCAACTCTCGGAGTTTACACAGACTCATGTCCATCTAGTTGGTGATGCCATCCAGACATCTCATCCTCTGTTGTCCCCTTCTCCTCCTGCCCCCAATCCCTCTCAGCATCAGGGTCTTTTCAAATGAGTCAACTCTTCGCATGTGGTGGCCAAAGTATTGGAATTTCAGCTTCAACATCAGTCCTTCCAATGAATACCCAGGACTGATCTCCTTTACGATGGACTGGTTGGATCTCCTTGCAGTCCAAGGGATTTTCAGGAGTTTTCTCCAAGACCACAGTTTAAAAGCATCAATTCTTCGGCACTCAGCTTTCTTCATAGTCCAACTCTCACATCCATACATAACCACTAGAAAAACCATAGCCTTAACTAGTTGGACCTTTGTTGGCAAAGTAATATCTCTGCTTTTCAATATGCTGTCTAGGTTGGTCATAACTTTCCTTCCAAGGAGTANTCAAATTTTGCATGAATAACAAAGTTTTACCAAAATTGAAATTCCTATAATGTGCTTGATTATTACTGACTTATATTCTAAAATATCTCATCCTGAAATGATTCATAACATTAGTTGATATATTTCCTTTATCAGAAGTCCTTGAACTCTTTCTCATCTTGATCATTCACACTTATTCAGTCCATCAACTTTTCATGTGATTGCACTGTATGACAGATAATGTTTGGGTGCTGGGGAAAGAGAAGAGAATAAAAATATTCCCACTGTCAAGGATAAGACAGACAATAAGTAGATAAATAAATACACATATATAGGGACATCATAAACAGCTTTGAAAAAACTAAACAAGTTAAAGGAATCAAACATAACAAGGATTGGTATCTTAGACAATAGGTTCAGGAATGACTTTAAAGAAAAATGTTTGCATTGACATCAGTATAAAGAAGGAAGCAGGAAAACGGGACAGGAGGTGTGAAGGTCTGGATGTAGGAATATACTTGATGTGTTTGTGAAACTCAGAGGGAGCAGATATGCCCAGAAATCGAGAGTGAAGAAGAAAATTGGTAAGAAGGAAGGTCTAAGATAACCAGGATTCAGGTTAGAGAATTTGTAGAGCAGATTAAGGACTGAATCCTCTTCTAAAAGTGCCNGATATGTCCAGAAATCGAGAGTGAAGAAGAAAATTGGTAAGAAGGAAGGTCTAAGATAACCAGGATTCAGGTTAGAGAATTTGTAGAGCAGATTAAGGACTGAATCCTCTTCTAAAAGTGCCCTTGTGCTTCCCTGGTGGCTCAGTGCTGAAGAATCTGCCTGCCAATGCAGTAGACACAGGTTTCATCCCTGACTGGGAAGATCCCACATGCCATGCCACAGAGCAGCTACGCTGTGCACCACAACTAGAGTCAGAGAGCCCAAACTACTGAAGCCCATGCACCCTAGAGCTTGAAATGCACACCCAGAGAAGCCCCCATAGTGAAAAGCCCTCACACCACAGCTGCAGAGTCGTCCCTGTTAGCCACAACTACAGAAAAGCCCAAGCAGCAACGCAGACCTAGCACCGACAAAAATAAAAATAAATAAATAAAATTCTTTTTAAAAGTGCCCTTGTAGGAGGACATAATTCTGTTTCCATTTAAAGGGTGAGGTTGGAAACAGAAAACCAGACCAGTTGGTGAGCACTGAGGTGGCCATCCTGGCAAGAGTTGATGGGGACTTTGACTTTTTTGTGAACCGTAAATGTGGCATTAAAATTTTGTCTAAGATATATCTGAAAAGTAAAACAGAATTAGCTCATAGATCAGCCATAAATAGTTTGTGAGGAAAAGAGGCATAAGGGTTTTATACAGTCTGCTCATTCAAAATATTTATATTAAAAATACCCTATTGTTCCCTTCATATAAAAAACTGTGGAATTTTGGAAGGTACACAGAGAAATCACTTTGCCTGAAAGAAAACACCAGGGTAAAGTCAGCCAGTAGCATGTCAATGCCAAGGCAGAGTCTGAAATCACTATCCTCCTTTGTGATACATAAAAAGGCATTTTTTTAGTTTGTGAAATTTTTCAGTCTCCCGTGTGAAAAAAAAATATAAAAGATGGAACAAGGCTTGAGTAATTTCATTGGAAATTTCCAACATCATTAAAATGTAAATATTTTTCTTATGTCAACATTTTTCTTTGAATGCTCACATAGGTTTATTCATTATTATAAACTGACAAAAATCTGTGAGAATTTTCAGTTGATCTGGTCAAATCTAATTGCCTCCTGTCACTAATTCAACTGTCCTTATGCACAATTGGTCTTAATACTGCCAACTTCAATCATGGCAAGGAAAAAGGAATATATTAAAGTTGCAGAAAGGGTGAGCTATTTTAATAGTAAAATGCTATCTCAGCCTTTTCACTTTTTAATGTCACTGCATGATAGAATTTCTATCATAATGATTAAAAGTGATATTTATTTTTTTCTAGACAGCCTTTTTCAAAAGTTAAAATTATAGAAATAAGAAGGATGCTAATTAGTTCATGATTATGAAAGATACATTGTTAACTAAAGAAGCTCTCTAAAACTAACAAAGATTCAAATAAACTTGTACTAGGAGACTAAGCAAGCAGGCACTCCTACAAACAATTTATTTGATTCATTTTGTCATGAGAACGGAAAGGTAATCTTTGATAAACTTAATTGAACAACATAGAACAGAATATTATATCCTTAATACATTTACAATTTTTGTAGAGCCAGCTGGTTTTACATATAACTCCTTTACATGAAATATGATATGAGAAGCATTTCAGTGACTGTTTCAGGTCACAAATTTGAAATGTCTTTCTATTATACAATTTCTAAGTCATTTCTCTACATGTCTATGTTTGATTGGGTCCCATGATAATGTCTGGCCATAAAACTAAACCTAACTCCACTGGTGTCTTTCAGAGTAGTGTCATCAATCTTTTAAAAGGGTGAATATAACCTTATGATAATGTATCATGCAAAAGATAAGCATTTAAGCCTTACATGGTCAACTTTAGTGAGAAATGACTTATTAACTGACACTGCAATTGAGATTATTCACCAGCATCTTTAATTCAAATAGTAGCTAGTTTTTCTCAAAGTTGAGTTGTTGGAAAAGTTAGCCATAGACCATAGTCGACAAAATAAAACTAATTTAGGATTAATTTTTTTTTTTTTTTTTTACAGAAAGTAACTTTTCCAAAGTTTCCAGTACTGGAAGTTAAATTTATTTCTAAAATTAATTTCTAAAATCAATAATTTTAATAATCTAATAATTTATAAAATTATTTCAACTTTAGTATCATTATACTACTAACCAAAAGAACAATAATTCTATTTCTTAGAATGTAGAATCTTCTGTTGCTTAATTTGGTTATGAAGGAAATAAACTATTAGCAGATACATATATACTATAAGCATATTATAATAGAAATATCTAGTATTCTTATACATAGAAAAATCATGAATAGAGAAAATTATACTTTTTTAAGCAAAATTATTTTCCCACCAGATTATCTGCCAAGACTTTAAGATTATTTTGAGCTCAGATAGAAGTCTCAACCACTTCATTCATAGAATGAATCACTCTCTTCATCTTGATACTTCATCTTTATTCCAAATGAAGCATGCATGCTGCTCTAGTATATTTCTGATGACAAAAATACTGATGTTCATATATTAAGATATAATGATGTTTCCTATACTACTATTGGTGATATTCTGGGCCTTAGCTTCTATTATAATACAATGATGTCTCAAGTTGGCTACTATTTATATTCAGTAAGAGTCATAATGCTTTTTTTTAACAAACTGGAATTTAAATATTTCAGAGAGAGGTGGGGCCAATGTTACATGAGGAATTTCATTTCAGCTTATCTAAAATATATCTCCAATATAGTCAAATATCACTTGTCCTTTATCTTTTATTTGGAATTGTGCTGTAATAAAATACCCAAATATCTATGACTTTTCAGTTGGAAAAACTTAGATAAACATTCAAAGGGAATAAATGAAACTTTTTTTTTGGCACCAAAAATTTGAAGTTTTAATTACTTTTATTGGCATCATTAGAAAATTGTTTATACTTATAACATCAAAATATGTTTAGGAATACAAAAAATAGCAAAGATTTTCTTTCTTTCTTTGATATTTATTTCTTCAATTATTTTAATATTAATCTTTTTCTTTCTGTGAAACTGGTGATGAGAAAGTACACATAATTTTCTGAACAGTGCTCCTCTGCCAAGTTGCAATGTAAAATATTAGCTTTACTATCTGCTTGATGTACTGACTTACTTCAGGAAAGTGAATATTCTGAAATATTACCTTATTGTTTTATTTCACAAAACAGAAGTTAATGTGGTTACTGAAAGATAGACTTCCCTCATTTAAAATCTGAGCACACATTAAGTAAAATCAAGTGTTCTGAAGAGTTAATATTTACTGATATTAATCAGTTATCTACATTTATTCATGCGGTAATAATTCACAGGTTAACCCTGAAAAAAATAGCAGAACCAAAGTAAATACTTGATTAATTTTTATAATATTTTTCCTAATTTTGTCTTTTTTCTGCCCTCAAAGCATCATTTTAACATTTAATTTACCAACTAATGTATATATTTGCATAAATGCACACTTTTCATTTATTCTATAAATTCCTAGACAAAGTCTAGACTGGCTTACAAGGTCAAAAATATAAGATTCATAAATGTTACAATAGTAAATCTGATAGTTCACAGGAATGATATCAGACATCACACAGTGTGCTCTAGACAGGAAATGCCCCCTCCCTGAAAATAATGTCAGTGTTTTACTGCTTTGATAATGGGATATAAACTAAAATATTTGTTGGTATATCAGAGAAGTTATGAATTCAATCCTTATCTTTCTCTTAAAATTATTCTTAGTTTCTTCCTGATAGTGCCTGTTAGAAGTAATTATCATTCCAATTCCTTTCCATGAGAATATTTGTGTATTCTTTAAATAATTTTAAATAAGACACTTTTTTAAAATGGTAGTTTGCAATACATTAACAAGAAAGATGATTTTTTCATATAGTAATATAGATCCAAACCAATATTAAACTTTCTATATTCTATAATTTTAAGATTTAGATTTTTAGCTTAGTTTTAGATATTTTTCACTTCTTGTCCCAAGATTTAGGGGCATGGAAATTTTAGTCAGCAAAGGTGCACACTCTTTCCAAAGGAACTACAAGATTTTATCACACTGAAAATAATCCCTGCCGCAGAAACATTTGGATTTTTCATTTTCAGGGAAAAGCAGATAAGGAAAGAGTCATCTTTTTGGAAGGAGTAATTGGCCCTTATCAACAGGTTGGCTGCACTGGTTTTGCACAATGAGAACTAGGAGAAATACAAAACATGAGTTATCTGGGTGGGTTCCTCTTGGTTTTCCCTTTCCTGTTTATAATGGTGAATGGACATGTGGTCTGAGAAGGCAGTATGATGACCAAGGGCTTAGGTCACTTACAAGTGGGGATCAGGTCATGCCATCATGGAAGTCACAAAGATCTGCCAATGTGATAGATGAGGTTGAGAAGAGATACAATATAGTGGGAAGAAGAAAATGAAATACCAGTTATGTTCCAAAACCAACTGTTGCAGGTGCCACAGTGCACCCTACCAAGTTCACTCTGGTCAGTTTATCCTTAGGAAGGAGACTCACAGGACCCATGGAAAAGCTGATTCCAGAATCTGCCTGGACAAGTGTATCTCTTTTGTGTAAGATGTAGAATGTGGCATCCGTGGAAGTGTTCTGCTCAGATCCCCTTCTAGTGAAACAAATGTACAGAGTGTAACTGACTGGTGGCCTTACCTCTATTGGTACTGACTCAGGAATCACTCTCAGTTAAAGACAAGGCAAGCCCAGGTACCAGTCCTGGCCCATTGTTACCTAACACAGGACTGCTCTAATTCAGAAACACATTGTTATGGTCAAAACTTTCTCTAAGTGGGCTTTGTCAGAAGATCTTCCCACCTAGTCCTTCCTTTCCTTTTTCTTTTCACACGTGTTAGAAATTATTGTTGTCTGGAGGTTTTCATAACTGACTTCTGCTCTCTCCTCATCTTTTATCCTTCATGGCCATTTCCACAGTACCTCTTTTAACAACAATTCCCATCTTGACATTTGTTTTTAAAAGTAACCAAATTGATACAATCAGTATAATTAAGTCTCTGGCCAAACTGTTCAAGAAAATACAAGGACAAAAAACAAATATCAAGAATGAGAGTGGACATGGTAACAGATTTTAAATACTTCAAAAGGATAATAATGGAATATTACATGTATTTTTTTAAGANTTTGTTTTTAAAAGTAACCAAATTGATACAATCAGTATAGTTAAGTCTCTGGCCAAACTGTTCAAGAAAACACAAGGCACAAAAAAAAAATATCAAGAATGAAAGTGTACATGGTAACAGATTTTAAATACTTCAAAAGGATAATAATGGAATATTATATGTATTTTTTTAAGAAAAGGGAAATTTAACAGTTTTTTAAAATCTGATCTGACTTTTGAGTTAAGCAGTCTTACAGTGTTATGGCCTACGTACAGTAATGATTCTGAAGATCAAGGGACTAAATAATTGGATCTTAAGTAAAAAAACCAAAACTTTTCTGTTTCNCATTCCACATTCCAAGGCCAATTTGCGTTACTCCAGGTGTTTCTTGACTTCTTACTTTTGCATTCCAGTCCCCTATAATGAAACGGGGGACTTACCTGGTGGCTCAGATGGTAAAGCATCTGTCTACAATGCGGGAGACCTGGGTTCGATCCCTGGGTTGGGAAGATCTGCTGGAGAAGAAAATGGCAATCCACTCCAGTGCTACTGCCTGAAAAATCCCGTGGACAGAGGAGACTGATAGGTTACAGTCCATGGAATCACAAGGACATCTTTTTGGAGTGTTATTTCTAAAAGGTCTTGTAGGTCTTCAGAGAACCGTTCAACTTAGCTTCTTCAGCGTTACTGGTTGGGGCATAGGCTTGGATAACTGTGATATTGAATGGTTTGCCTTTGAGACGAACAGAGATCACTCTGTCGTTTTTGAGACTGCATCCAAGTACTGCATTTCGCACTCTTTTGTTGACCATGATGGTTACTCCATTTCTTCTAAGGGATTCCTGCCCACAGTAGTAGATATAATGGTCATCTGATTAAATTCACCCATTCCAGTCCATTTTAGTTCGCTGATTCCTAGAATGTCGACATTCACTCTTGCCATCTCTTGTTTAACCACTTCCAATTTACCTTGATTTGTGGACCTGACATTCCAGGTTCCTATGCAATATTGCTGTTTACAGCACTGGACCTTGCTTCTATCACCAGTCACATCCACAACTGGGTATTGGTTTTGCTTTGGTTCCATCCCTTCATTCTTTCTGGAGTTATTTCTCCACTGATCTCCAGTAGCATATTGGGCACCTACTGACCTGGGGAGTTCCTCTTTCAGTATCCTATCATTTTGCCTTTTCATACTGTTCATGGGGTTCTCAAGGCAAGAATACTGAAGTGGTTTGCCATACCCTTCTCCAGTGGACCACATTCTGCCAGACCTCTCCACCATGACCCTCTCATCTTGGGTAGCCCCACAGGGCATGGTTTAGCTTCATTGAGTTAGACAAGGCTGTGGTCCATGTGATCAGATTGACTAGTTTTCTGTAATTTTGATTTCAGTGTGTCTGCTCTCTGATACCCTCTCGCAACACCTACCGTCTTACTTGGGTTTTTCTTACTTTGGACAGGGGGTATCTCTTCACAGCTTCTCCAGCAAAGCACAGCTGCTGCTCCTTACCTTGGATGAAGAAATACAGGAAAACAATAGAATTGGGAAAATAAGAGGTCTCTTCAATAAAATTAGAGATACCAAGGGACCATTTCATGCAAAGATGGACTCGATAAAGGACAGAAATGGAATGGACCTAACAGAAGCAGAAGACATTAAGAAGACATGGCAAGAGCACACAGAAGAACTATACAAAAAAGATGTTCATGACCAAGATAATCATGATGGTATGCTCACTCACCTAGAGCCAGACATCCTGGAATGTGGAGTAGGTGGGATTTAGAAAGCATCACTACAAAAACAGCTAGTGGAGGTGATGGAATTCCAGTTGGGCAACTTCAAATCCTGAAAGATGATGCTGTGAAAGTGCTGCACTCAATATTCCAGCAAATTTGGAAAACTCAGCAGTGACCACAGGACTGGAAAAGGTCAGTTTTCATTCCAATCCCAAAGAAGGCAATGCCAAAGAAAGCTCAAACTACCACACAATTGCACTCATCTCACATGCTAGTAAAGTAATGCTCAAAATTCTCCAAGTCAGGCTTCAGCAATACCTGAAGTATGAACTTCCAGATGTTCAAGCTGGTTTTAGAAAAGGCAGAGGAATCAGAGATCAAATTGCCAACATCTACTGGATCATCAAAAAAGCAAGAAAGTTCCAGAAACACATCCATATCTGCTTTATTGACTATACCAAAGCCTTTGACTGTGTGGATCACAATAAACTGTGGAAAATTCTGAGAGAGATGTGAATACCAGACCATCTGACCTGCCTCTTGAGAAACCTATATGCAGGTCAGGAAGTAACATTTAGAACTGAACATGGAACAACAGATTGGTTCCAAATAGGAAAAAGAGTACGTCAAGACTGTATATTGTCACCCTGCTTATTTAACTTATCTGCAGAGTACATCATGAGAAACGCTGGGCTGGGAGAAGCACAAACTGGAATCAAGATTGCCGGGAGAAATATCAATAACCTCAGATATACAGATGACACCACCCTTATGGCAGAAAGTGAAGAGGAACTAAAAAGCCACTTGATGAAAGTGAAAGTGGAGAGTGAAAGAGTTGGCTTAAAGCTCAACATTCAGAAAATGAAGATCATGGAATCTGGTCCCATCACTTCATGGGAAATAGATGGGGAAACAGTGGAAACAGTGTCAGACTTTATTTGGGGGGGCTCCAAAATCACTGAGGATGGTGACTGCAGCCATGAAATTAAAAGACACTCCTTGGAAGGAAATTTATGACCAACCTAGATAGCATATTCAAAAACAAAGACATTGACAACAAAGATCCATATAGTCAAAACTATGGCTTTTCCAGTGTATGTATGGATGTGAAAGTTGGACTGTGAAGAAAGCTGAGCACTGAAGAATTGATGCTTTTGAACTGTCGTGTTGGAGAAGACTCTTGAGAGTCCCTTGACTGCAAGGAGATCCAACCAGTCCATTCTAGAGGAGATCATCCTTGGATTTTCATTGGAAGGACTGATATAAAGGTGAAACTCCAATACTTTGGCCACCTCGTGCAGAGTTGACTCATTGGAAAAGACTCTGATGCTGGGAGGGATTGGGTGCAGGAGGAGAAGGGGATGACAGAGGATGAGATGACTGGATGGCATCACTGACTCAATGGACATTTGTGTGAGTGAACTCCGAGAGTTGGTGACAGACAAAGAGGCCTGGCTTGCTGCGATTCATGGGGCCTCAAAAAGTCGGACACGACTGAGCGACTGAACTGAACTGTACACAAAATGAATATTGAGTTAACAGATATGTGAATATTGCACAGAACCATGAAATCTGCTTGTTCTTTCACAAACTAATCCTTTTTCTCTTGTGCTCAGAAACATAATAGGCCATAGTCAGAGGTATGCAATACTATCTAGCATTGCATAGATGGAATCAATAATATAATCCTATTAAATTCTGCAAAACAATTTATGATATAAAGTGGAATTGTGATTGATTTTTAAAGTAAAGAATAGTTCTACATTCAACTCAAACAAGAATAACTTTGAAAGCAGTAACTTTCTCTTTGTGGAAACCCTGTTTTTTCTTTCTTTTTTATTTTTTTGTCTTAAAAGGTAAAATTTACCTATGTGACTTAATTAAATCACATTGAATTCTGGCTTGTCATTTCACTTAAAATTGCCTTGGCTTTGTATCAGCTTCTGAATAAAGAACTAAATGTCTGCTTTTAAGTGTGCCACTGACTCTAGAATACTCCTGGTTAAAAACAGTAGCTCTTACTCAATGGCAATGTTTCATAACACATGCATCACTTGAGACCAGAATTATTGTAAATGCTTATAAATAGTCAAAACTAGTGCATACCAATATTTGTGTTCAGGGTTTTTTGTTTTTTGTGATTAGTGTATTTCCCTCATTGAATGGTTAATTCCAATGCCATAATGAATGCCAAATATTTTTATTATCCCTCCTACAAGCACATTTATAGTGGATGCCAAGTTTTCAGCGTTTACAGTGCTTCCCCATATGATTAAAATCTCAAGCTGATTTTAAGACATCAGTCTTAAGCAAATGATAGTACTCACTTAAACATTTTTTAAATAACATGAAACTCTTTGGACATATAACATATGAGTTTCTCTCTGGGAAGAACAAAGTTCATTCACTCTGAGAAAGAATGCAATGATGTCTGTTGCAAAAAATAAAAACTTTAAAATCTTGATAAACAAATGAAATATCTATACCATGAAAATTGTTTTAAACTTAATAAAGTCAGAAATATTAAAACTAATGCAAATTTATTTTGCTATATACTTTTTTTCAAAAAGACACAGAATTGTATGTATAGAATGTTAGTTTTTTAAAATGAATAAAATGAAGAGATATATATAATTCTTTCTCTTATACTTTATTTTTATGTAGATATATGCATATATATATACACACAGATATAAATATACAGAGCAATATATGTAAAATATTTAATATATATATATAAACTGTGTGTATTGTCTTGTATATTCTTTAAAATGACTTGTAAATTCTCTGAATATAATATTATATATTGTCTGGTATATTAAAATAATTACAAACAATTATTAAAGGGCAAGTATGGGAAGACTTGAGTAGGTGAAGGAAAAAATGGGAGAAATTTCTTCTATAAAATATCACTTTTGCCAGGTACATGTATAAAAAAATGAAATATTTAAAACAAATTATCTCCATTTTATGTCTATATCTGTTTTACATAGAAATAGAATGACATAGTATTATAGATAAAAATATAGATACATTACAATAATAATTACTCTTGTATCAAACTGCTAAAATATTACCTACATACAAGAAGAGGAAAATGCTCCTTGCTGTCTACTGAAAGTGAAGTTGCTCAGTCATGTCCAACTCTGCAACACCATGGACTATAGCCTATCAGGCTTCTCCATTCATGGGATTTTCCAGGCAAGAGTACTGGAGTGGGTGGCCATTTCCTTCTCCTGCTGTCTA
>SJYW01031990.1:179622-198104 GCA_006410735.1 Raphicerus campestris | reverse complement strand
ATATTGTCACCCTGCTTATTTAACTTATCTGCAGAGTACATCATGAGAAACGCTGGGCTGGGAGAAGCACAAACTGGAATCAAGATTGCCGGGAGAAATATCAATAACCTCAGATATACAGATGACACCACCCTTATGGCAGAAAGTGAAGAGGAACTAAAAAGCCACTTGATGAAAGTGAAAGTGGAGAGTGAAAGAGTTGGCTTAAAGCTCAACATTCAGAAAATGAAGATCATGGAATCTGGTCCCATCACTTCATGGGAAATAGATGGGGAAACAGTGGAAACAGTGTCAGACTTTATTTGGGGGGGCTCCAAAATCACTGAGGATGGTGACTGCAGCCATGAAATTAAAAGACACTCCTTGGAAGGAAATTTATGACCAACCTAGATAGCATATTCAAAAACAAAGACATTGACAACAAAGATCCATATAGTCAAAACTATGGCTTTTCCAGTGTATGTATGGATGTGAAAGTTGGACTGTGAAGAAAGCTGAGCACTGAAGAATTGATGCTTTTGAACTGTCGTGTTGGAGAAGACTCTTGAGAGTCCCTTGACTGCAAGGAGATCCAACCAGTCCATTCTAGAGGAGATCATCCTTGGATTTTCATTGGAAGGACTGATATAAAGGTGAAACTCCAATACTTTGGCCACCTCGTGCAGAGTTGACTCATTGGAAAAGACTCTGATGCTGGGAGGGATTGGGTGCAGGAGGAGAAGGGGATGACAGAGGATGAGATGACTGGATGGCATCACTGACTCAATGGACATTTGTGTGAGTGAACTCCGAGAGTTGGTGACAGACAAAGAGGCCTGGCTTGCTGCGATTCATGGGGCCTCAAAAAGTCGGACACGACTGAGCGACTGAACTGAACTGTACACAAAATGAATATTGAGTTAACAGATATGTGAATATTGCACAGAACCATGAAATCTGCTTGTTCTTTCACAAACTAATCCTTTTTCTCTTGTGCTCAGAAACATAATAGGCCATAGTCAGAGGTATGCAATACTATCTAGCATTGCATAGATGGAATCAATAATATAATCCTATTAAATTCTGCAAAACAATTTATGATATAAAGTGGAATTGTGATTGATTTTTAAAGTAAAGAATAGTTCTACATTCAACTCAAACAAGAATAACTTTGAAAGCAGTAACTTTCTCTTTGTGGAAACCCTGTTTTTTCTTTCTTTTTTATTTTTTTGTCTTAAAAGGTAAAATTTACCTATGTGACTTAATTAAATCACATTGAATTCTGGCTTGTCATTTCACTTAAAATTGCCTTGGCTTTGTATCAGCTTCTGAATAAAGAACTAAATGTCTGCTTTTAAGTGTGCCACTGACTCTAGAATACTCCTGGTTAAAAACAGTAGCTCTTACTCAATGGCAATGTTTCATAACACATGCATCACTTGAGACCAGAATTATTGTAAATGCTTATAAATAGTCAAAACTAGTGCATACCAATATTTGTGTTCAGGGTTTTTTGTTTTTTGTGATTAGTGTATTTCCCTCATTGAATGGTTAATTCCAATGCCATAATGAATGCCAAATATTTTTATTATCCCTCCTACAAGCACATTTATAGTGGATGCCAAGTTTTCAACGTTTACAGTGCTTCCCCATATGATTAAAATCTCAAGCTGATTTTAAGACATCAGTCTTAAGCAAATGATAGTACTCACTTAAACATTTTTTAAATAACATGAAACTCTTTGGACATATAACATATGAGTTTCTCTCTGGGAAGAACAAAGTTCATTCACTCTGAGAAAGAATGCAATGATGTCTGTTGCAAAAAATAAAAACTTTAAAATATTGATAAACAAATGAAATATCTATACCATGAAAATTGTTTTAAACTTAATAAAGTCAGAAATATTAAAACTAATGCAAATTTATTTTGCTATATACTTTTTTTCAAAAAGACACAGAATTGTATGTATAGAATGTTAGTTTTTTAAAATGAATAAAATGAAGAGATATATATAATTCTTTCTCTTATACTTTATTTTTATGTAGATATATGCATATATATATATACACAGATATAAATATACAGAGCAATATATGTAAAATATTTAATATATATATATAAACTGTGTGTATTGTCTTGTATATTCTTTAAAATGACTTGTAAATTCTCTGAATATAATATTATATATTGTCTGGTATATTAAAATAATTACAAACAATTATTAAAGGGCAAGTATGGGAAGACTTGAGTAGGTGAAGGAAAAAATGGGAGAAATTTCTTCTATAAAATATCACTTTTGCCAGGTACATGTATAAAAAAATGAAATATTTAAAACAAATTATCTCCATTTTATGTCTATATCTGTTTTACATAGAAATAGAATGACATAGTATTATAGATAAAAATATAGATACATTACAATAATAATTACTCTTGTATCAAACTGCTAAAATATTACCTACATACAAGAAGAGGAAAATGCTCCTTGCTGTCTACTGAAAGTGAAGTTGCTCAGTCATGTCCAACTCTGCAACACCATGGACTGTAGCCTATCAGGCTTCTCCATTCATGGGATTTTCCAGGCAAGAGTACTGGAGTGGGTGGCCATTTCCTTCTCCTGCTGTCTAATGAGCCCAGGTTTAAAAAAAAAAAAAGTGACCATATAGTCAATACTAATGATGAAATATATAAATAATGAATGTGATGGATTTTCCAGAATGAATATCCCATTACATATGAAATAAATACTAAGCAATTTTGTATACAATCAAGTATATTTGGTTTTGTTTAGTATTTTGCATAATTAAGGGTATTTTTCAGAGTCAAATCTTAATATATGGTTATTTACAATGTTTCACTGCTGAAGAGGAGACCAAGTTTTAATTTTTATAAATAAAACAAGAGAAATGAGAGCAGACTACTATTTTGGATTCCTTATCATGTGTGGACTTCAAGGTTAATATAGCAGCTTCTAAGGTGACTCAGTGGTAAAGAATCCACCTGCCAAGCAGGAGACGAAGATTTAATCCCTAGGTTGGGAAGATCCTCTGGAGTAGAAAAGGGCAACCCATTCTAGTATTCTTGCCTGGGAAACCCCATGGACAGAGGAGCCTGATGGGCTATAGTCCTTTGGGTCACAAAAGAGTTGGACGCCTAACACCTTGTTCAGTCAGTCTTGTCTGACTCTTTGCAACCCCATGGACTGCAGCACACCAGGCTTCCCTGTCCCATTTCCCAGAGTTTTCTCAAATCCATGTCCACTGAGTCAGCTATCCAACCATCTCATCCTCTGTCACCCCTTTCTCATCCTTCCCTCAATTTTTCCCAGCATGAGGGTTTTTCCAGTGAGTCGGCTCTTTGCATAGGTGACCAAAGCATTGGAGCATCAGCTTCAGCATCAGTCCTTCCAATGAATATTCTGGGCTGATTTCTTTTAAGATTGACTGGTTTGATCTCCTTGCAGTCCAAGGGACTCTCAATAGTTTTCTCTAGCAACATAGATCAAAAGCATCAATCCTTTTTCACTAAGCCTTCTTTATGGTCCACCTCTCAGATCTGTACATGACTACTGGAAAAATCATAGCTTTAACAATATGGACCTTTGTGGGCAAAGTGATGTCTCTCCTTCTTAATACACTGTATAGGTGTGTCATAGCTGTTCTTCCAAGGAACAAGTGTCTTAATATCACGGCTACAATCACTATCAGCAATGATTTTGGAGCCCAAGAAAATAAAACCTTCCACTGTTTCCATTTTTTCTCCATCTATTTGCCATGAATTTATGTGACTATATGCCAAGATCTTAGCTTCCTGATGTTGAGTTTTAAGACAGTTTGTTCACTCTACTCGTTCATCCTCATCAAGAGACTCTTAGTTCCTCTTCTCTTTCTAACATTAGAATGATATCATCTGCATATTTGAGACTTTTGGTATTTCTCCTGGAAATCTTGATTCTAGTTTATGATTCATCTAGCCTAGCATTTCACATGATGCACTCTGCATAAAAGGTAAATAAGCAGGGTGACAATATACTAAACAACAATATGTATTATAGATGATGTATTTACCTTGTTTTTGTATTCTTCAGGCAAGGTTACTGTTGTGGGTATCCATTCCCTTCTCTAAGGGATCTTCCAGACCGCGAGATTGAACCTACATCTCCAGCTTTGTCACGCAGTTTCTTTACCATCTCAGCCTCCAAAGAAGCCCCCTTTCACTTTCACTTTCCATAGTATTATATAGAATTAATGGATATGTAACCATTATTCTTTGTACCTCAAGTACATGACCCCATATGACTTCATGATTATGCTGGTGGAGGGGAATATCTGAAATAGATTCATTATTTTTTACTTAATCTTTCTATCNGAGATGTGAATAAGAGACAGATATAGAATTAATGGATATGTAACCATTATTCTTTGTACCTCAAGTACATGACCCCATATGACTTCATGATTATGCTGGTGGAGGGGAATATCTGAAATAGATTCATTATTTTTTACTTAATCTTTCTATCTCTAATGACACAATTTGAAGTATACTTTCCTCCATATCCAGTCTTGAGTTATCACTAAAATAGTAATATTATCACATAAACACTGTTATCATAATGTGATTGTAGTTCCAGATGTAGATTTATTTTACTCATAGTTACTTATTTGCCTGTATTATATGTAGTTTTCCACTTTGTTTTTTGTTGTTGCTATTTCTTTGTTTTTATTTTTTTCCCTAGAAAAAGAATAATGGCAGTTTAGTCCCTAAGTTGTGTCCAACTCTTGCGACCCCATGAGCTGTAGTCCACCAGATCCTTTATCCATGGAATTCTCCAGGCAAAAATACTAAAATGAGTTTCCATTTCNTTCCCTAGAAAAAGAATAATGGCAGTTTAGTCCCTAAGTTGTGTCCAACTCTTGCGACCCCATGAGCTGTAGTCCACCAGATCCTCTATCCATGGAATTCTCCAGGCAAAAATACTAAAATGAGTTTTCATTTCCTCCTCCAGGGCATCCTCTCGACCCAGGGAATTTATCATCTCTGTGTTTACCCTGATCTTACTTTTCTCAAATTTCATGTAACAATAAAAAAACAATTACATTGACAGCTTCCCTGGTGGCTCAGTGATAAAGTAAGAGACATGGGTTTAATCTATGAGCCCGAAGATCCCACACGCCTCAGAGCAACTAAGCCTGTGCACCGCAACCATTGAGCCTGTACTCTAAAGGTGGAGAGTTGCAATTATTGAACCCATGTGCTGCAACTTCTGAAGCCTGAATGCTCTAGAGCCTATGTTCTGCAGCAAGAGAAGCTACTGCAATAAGAAACCTTCACATTGCAAGAAAGAGTGGCTCCTGCCTGCTGTAACTAGAGAAAAGTCCACACAGCAATGAAGACCCAGCACAGCCTAAAATAAATAAACAATTTTTTAAAAAATCAACTACACTCCAATATAAAAAATTTTTTTCACTGAAGGGTCCATTGTCTATTATGTGTTGTATCTCAATAGTGTTCAAATAAGTGGATAAATGTATTAAGAGTTTTTTTTAATGCACTTTAAAAAATGTACATGTTTTTATGTTATTAATTATAATATCTGAAAATATTTTAGCATTTCTTTTTACTATCCCATAAAAATAAGCTATTTTTATCTTGATTTCCTTTTTTTTTTTTCCATCTGCTTTTCATTCTTAAATTCTGCTTGTACCTATTTCCAGGCTCTATCCTTAAATGTTGGAAGTTCCAGAAATCAGTGCCCCCTTCTCTGCTCTGTCTATGCCCCTCCCTATAGACCCTTATCCAGTCACATGGATTTATATAACCTCTATTTGCTGCAACTTTCATTAATATATTTATAAATGCAGGAGATGTAAGAGTCATGGGTTTGATTCCTGGGTCAGGAAGATCCCCTGGAGGAGGGAATGACAACCCACCCCAGTATTCCTGCCTAGAAAATTCCATGGATAGAGGAGCCTGGTGGGCTGTATGTAGTCCACAGGATCGCAGAGTTNTCATTAATATATTTGTAAATGCAGGAGATGTAAGAGTCATGGGTTTGATTCCTGGGTCGGGAAGATCCCCTGGAGGAGGGAATGACAACCCACCCCAGTATTCCTGCCTAGAAAATTCCATGAATAGAGGAGCCTGGTGGGCTGTATGTAGTCCACAGGATCGCGGAGTTGGACACCACTGAACTGATTTAGCATGCATATACACAACATGTCTTCACTCCCTCTTGCACAAATTTCTGAATGGCTTTCTCTAAAATTTCAGGTTCTTCCTAATGGGCTTCACCATTAAATACAAATCATCAGTATCCATACTGCCACTCAAGCCAAATATCTAAGTTGTGGTCTTAGTCATTAAAATAGAAAAACTACACTAGGCCAATGTTAAAAGCAGGGAAGATTTTATTCAAGAATATTGTAAAAGGGAAAAGAGACTAAATTCAACACTTTTTCTTTTATCTTGAAGTATAGTTCATTAACAGTGTTGTAGTTTCAGGCATACAGCAAGGTGATTCAGTGATACATATACATGTATATCAACTATATTGAAACAAATGGCCAGATGGTTTTCAAGCCCTGAGATCAGCTAGTAAAAAAGTATTCGAAGTGGACCAGAAGTTTATTGATATGATCAAGCCATCTGAGTTTGCTAATTAGTGCTTTTCTGAGTCAGACTCCTATGTTCCCACAAATACTAGGAGATAGGGACACAGTTCTTGATGTTTACATTTCAAAGGCATGACTCCTAGATCCTTGGGAAAGACAGTCCTAGGTAATAAAAAAAAAATGCATATCAAAGATGGAGAAAGAGAATTTACCATTGCATGTTTTCTAAACTAAATTCTCTAAGGAAAGGGATGTTAGAAAACCTTAGTTAGGAAGAAACCACTTTAAGGACTAGACAAGCTGAGAGGAACGCTAAGGTCTTCTTGGTCATTATCTTCTTTCACTTCCACCTGTAATCCATTATTATATCCTGTTTACTCTATTTCAAAAGCCATAGATTGTTGAAATTTCTAAATTTCTCCCTAAAATGTTTAGTCCAAACTATTACAATTCTACATTGAGGCAATACCCTCTAATTCTTCTTATCCCCATTGCCGTGTGTGTGTGTGTGTGTGTGTGTGTGTGTGTGTGTGTGTGTGTGTGTTAGTCACTCAGTTGTGTCCAACTCTTTGTGACCCCCATGGACTGTAGCCCACCAGGTTCCTCTGTCCATGGGGTTTTCCAGGCAAGAATATTGGAGTGGGTATCCATTCCTTTCTCCAGAAGATCCCAACCTAGGAATCAAACCCAGGTCTCCTGCATTGCAGACAGATTCTTTATTGTCTGAGCCACCAGGGAAACCTCTTACAATTTGTACTCAGNGTGTGTTAGTCACTCAGTTGTGTCCAACTCTTTGTGACCCCCATGGACTGTAGCCCACCAGGTTCCTCTGTTCATGGAGTTTTCCAGGCAAGAATATTGGAGTGGGTATCCATTCCTTTCTCCAGGAGATCCCAACCTAGGAATCAAACCCAGATCTCCTCCATTGCAGACAGATTCTTTATTGTCTGAGCCACCAGGGAAACCTCTTACAATTTGTACTCAGCTCAGCATCATTAAATAGCATAAAGGAGATTCCCTGGTGGCTCAGTTGGCAAAGAATCTTCCTGCAATGAGGGATACCTGATTCAATCCCTGGGTCAGGAAGATCCCGTGGAGAAGGAAATGGCAACCCACTCTGGTATCTTTGTCTGAAGAATCCCATGGACAGAGGAGTCTGGCGGGCTATAGTCTGTGGGGTCACAAGAGTTGGACACAACTTAGTGACTAAACCACAACAATGATCAAGTTATGGGAATTTCCCTGTGGTCCAGTGGCTCCCAATGAAGGGGGACTGAGTTCCATCCATGGTCAAGGAACTAGATCCCATCTGCCATAACTAAAGATCTCCCATGTGGCAATAATGACCTTGCATGGGGCAATTAAGACCCATAGCAACCAAATCAAAAATAAATAATAATGATAATCATGTTATTCCCCTAAGTGAAAATGTATACTTCAGTCCCACTGATCACAAAATAGAAACCATTCACTTTGCTATAGTTTACAAAGTTTTAACACACTGACTTTATCTCTTTCCTCACCTTTCTATAGGACATTCAAGCTTTCCAAGTCTTAAACACGAAAATTCACACAGTCTTAAGATCTTGGTAGATGTTTCTACTTCCTAGAATGTTCTTTCCACTGATCTTGGTGTGCATGGATCTTACTATCCAAAATTTAATAGTCAATTAGTAGCTTGGATTGTTTACACTATATCAGTTCATCTCAGTCTAGTAGCTCAGTTGTGTCCGACNATCTTGGTAGATGTTTCTACTTCCTAGAATGTTCTTTCCACTGATCTTGGTGTGCATGGATCTTACTATCCAAAATTTAATAGTCAATTAGTAGCTTGGATTGTTTACACTATATCAGTTCATCTCAGTTTAGTAGCTCAGTTGTGTCCGACTCTTTGCGACCTTATGGACTGCTGCACACCAGGCCTCCCTGTCCATCGATAACTCCCGGGAGTTTACTCAAGCACATGTGCATTGAGTCAGTGATGCCATCCAACCATCTCATCTGTTGTCCCCTTCACCTCCTGCCTCCAATCTTTCCCAGCATCAAGGTCTTTTCAAATGAATCTGTTCTTCACATCAGGTGGCCAAATTACTGGAGTTTCAGCTTCAGCATCAGTCCTTCCAATGAACATCCAGGACTGATTTTTCTTAGGATGGACTGGTTGGATTCCCTTGCAGTCCAAGGGTCTCTCAACAGTCTTCTCCAACACCACAGTTCAAAAGCATCAATTTTTCCATGCTCAGCTTTCTTTATAGTCCAACTCTCACATCCATACATGACTACTGGAAAAACCATAGGTTGACTAGATGGGCCCTTGTTGGCAAAGTAATGTCTCTGCTTTTTAATATGCTGTCTAGGTTGGTCATAACTTTTCTCCCAAGCAGCAAGCGTCTTTTAATTTCATGGCTGCAGTCACCATCTGCAGTGATTTTTGGAGCCCTCCAAAATAAAGTCTGACCCTGTTTCCACTGTTTCCTGATCTATTTGCTGTGAAGTGATGGGACCAGATGCCATGATCTTAAGTTTTCTGAATGTTGCGTTTTAGGCCAACTTTTTCACTATGATCTTCTCAGCATTGTTTTCTTTTAAGCCAATGTTGTGGTTTTTTTTTTAATAACATTTTAAAGCATATATAGTTTTCTTTTAAAGAAATATTCTGTTTTTCTTCACTAGAATAGATTCTGAACAAGAAGGGGGATCTTATCTGTTTTGTTCATTGCCAAATATGCATCACAAAAGATGGAAGGAAACAAAAGTACCCTACCATAGTAGCTACTGTTAAACATTTTTTAATATAAATAAAAAATAAATATGTAAACTATTTTAGCAATATACTTACTCAAATTTAACCTTTAACAGAAAAGAAATTGGAAGGGGAGAGATAAGTATTATATTCAAGGTCAACTACATGGCAGAGGCTGTATAGAGGAGAGTTTTTTGATTCCCAGACCAGAATTATCAATTTATAGACAGTATTATTATGTAACCTATTTTGATGATTTAAAACCCACTGAGTAAAAATGGTTTGTTTTCTGAGAACATCCTCAAAACTAAAACTTTCCTTTTGGGAATGACTTCTTCCATTATCAGATATTCTTCTCTCAGTAGGGACAATATTAGTGTAAGGATAATGATTTACATCCTTAACACATTAGCAGGAACAGATTTATGTGGTTAACACACAGCAAGGATCCTCAAGGAAAAAGTGCCAGAGAAGTTTTGTTGATGTAACATTTCCTAGGTGGTAAAATGCTGCAGTGGGAGGTCATAAGCCTCTTGGGAAATCTGAGTTTTTAAACCTAAAAAAGAACATCTCCATGTAAATATTGACAGAACGACTAGAAGCAAATTTTTCCCTCCTTATTTTCAACCCACTCTTGGATACTGCTGTGGTACTTGATAGTTAAACATTCAATATAATAATAAATAGTAGTACTTTTAATAACTGCCATTTTCAAGAATCTATTAGCTAGTCATTATGTAATTAGTGTAGTTTCTTAAATGTGTGCCTTCAACCACATAGTAATAAATCTAATGTTATTTTAAGTATAAGAAATATGAGAATGAGTTCAAAGAGAGTAAACAACTATGCAAAATAATGCCATTACTGAGTGGTGGATTTAGATTTGAATCTAAATCCTTCTGATCTCATGAAGGTGAAGTCGCTCAGTCGTGTCCGACTCTTTGCGACCCCGTGGACTGTAACCTACTAGGCTTCTCCGTCCATGGGATTCTCCAGGCAAGAATACTGGAGTGGGTTGTCATTTCCTTCTCCAGGGGATCTTCCTGACCCAGGGATCAAAGCTGGGTCTTCCGTATTGGAGGCAGACGCTTTAACCTCTGAACCACCAGGGAAATAAAAGCACATATTAGTTCAATGTTTAAAAATAGTATTTCCCATGATTTTAATAGAATATCTGCTTTAATTCTTGGTGTCTGGATGATTTAAGGAGTGAAACTTAGTGTCAAGATATCTATGTGCAATAGGCACCAAGGTAAGTTTCAGAATAACGCATTCCTAGAGTTATATGGAGGAGATCAGCCCTTGGATTTCTTTGGAAGGAATGATGCTAAAGCTGAAACTCTAGTACTCTGGCCACCTCGTGCGAAGAGTTGACTCATTGGAAAAGACTCTGATGCTGGAAGGGATTGGGGGCAGGAGGAGAAGGGGACGACAGAGGATGAGATGGCTGGATGACATCACGGACTCAATGGACGTGAGTTTGACTGATCGGTGATTGACAGGGAAGCCTGGCATGCTGCGATTCATGGGGTCGCAAAGAGTCGGACACAACTGAGCGACTGAACTGAACTGAGAGTCATATGGATATCTAAAATATACTTATCAGCTATGGGTTGAATTTATTTAAATTCCCTTTACTTCATTTACAATACTAACACTATAAAATTTGGCTATTATTCTGTACACAAAAGGATGTTTTCAAAAACTGGATGAAAATTACTTACTTAGCTAGAGTTAACATGTGTTCGATAATTGGTAGTGTGATTGCCATTATTGCTTGCAATAGAAAGAAAAACCCTGATGATGTGATATATCAGAAAGTTATAAAACATACCAGGCATTATTGGACTTTAAAAAATAGTACATCATTTCTTTCACAAACTCTTTTAAGAGTTTATACAAATACTGAAAACTTTATGAAATAATGAACCTTGAAAGTCAGAAGGCTTCTCAGGGGCTTCTTGGTAAGGAATCCACTTGCCAATGTGGGAGACACAGATGACATGGGTTTGATCCCTCCCTGGATTGGGAAGATCCCTAGAAGAGGAAATGGCACCCACTCCATTATTCTTGCCTGAAAAACTATCCTATGGACAGAAGAGTGCAAAGAGTTGTACACAACTGAGCACACATGCAGAGAAGTCAGAAAAGTATAAAGAAAAACTCCTTTGTTCAACCATAATTTCTTATGTTTTGATTCAATAAATAATTATTAATTGGTGCTATTCAGTTTTCATGCAACCATAGGATCCTATTTGTTCTCTATAGGAAAGGCTATCTTTTAGGGACAATACAAAACTTTTAATATCATTCCTCTTAAAATTACAAGCTTCATTTTTTATAAGGCACTTATTTTTCACTTACCTATACAAAGGGTGAAATAAACTGGAAGCAGTAAAATGTAGTAGTCAGTTAATTAAAATCAAAATGTTTAGTTTCCAACCCTAACTTTAGCCATGCTAACCGTCAAATTTGGGAATATTACTAAACTACTCATTTCCTTCAACTGTGTATTCATAGAAAGTGCAAGTGAAAGCGCTGGTCACTCAGTTGTGTTCCACTCTTTGCGACCCCATGGACTGCTCCTCTGTCCATGAAGTTCTCCAGGCAAGGACACTGGAGTGGGTTGCCACTTCTTTCTCCAGGGTATCTTTGTGACCCAAGGGTCGAACTCAAGTCTCCCACATTATGGGCAGATTCTTTACCATCTGAGCCACCAGGCAATCCTATTCACATAAAAGGTTCTAGGAATTAAGGGAGAAAAGGGATGTAAAAATCCTTGCATATTGACTGGCAGTAAGTTAAGTACAATAACTATTAAATGGCGATTAAGTATTACATTCTCAAAATTCTGTTTCCTTAGCTGCCTTTTTTGAGAACAGTTGCACTGATTTATTTCAAACTTCATCTTCAAGGTAAAATGTAAGTAGTTACTGCTTATGCTCACAAAAATATTCATTTTATTGTACAGTAAATGTTAGATCTTATTCAATTTTAATATAATAATTTCTATTAGTTTTCCTAATCACACCAAAGATATTGGATATCAAAAGAAAGAAACTAATTTCAAAACCACTTAACTTCTATGAAATTTAATCAAAACTGATTTTTGAAATCTTAGAATTACATTTTCATATAAATCAACTGAGGTTATAGGACTATTTTAAATATATGATCTTATAGAAGCATGAAATTTTATCATACTTATATATCTAAATATATATACTCATGTATATGTACATACATATATATCAACATATCTACATGAATATATCTATCTTTTGCAGATTTGGACATGACAATTTAAAATTAATAAATGATGTTGACATAAAAATAATTGTACCTTCCTATTGAAGCAGCAGGTACAGAGTCAATTATAATTTCTTCATAAACATGACATTAACAAAAAATAAGCTTCTAAATATAACACATTTGTCATAGAAGAAAGATTGAAAAATTATATTAATATAAGCAAGAGCATGAAAAAAGACATATCATATTAAAAATCATTTACATGGCTCATGCATTTTTAGTGTGAGGAAAAATTTTAGTGTACACAAAAAGGTACAAAGCTTTCCACCAAAATTTGTGCAAAAGTAATTGCAGCAATTCAGACTTTAATGTTTATGAACAAAGAAACATTCTGTTTGATAAATCTACTAATTCTACTTTCAAATAAACTTTCTTCATAAGTTTGAAATGCCTACGTCCATTTATGTGTACTTAGTATCATCACAAGTATGTACTGACACTATTAGATGCACCTGGATTCTTATCTCTTAGTTTTAGAAGATTTAATTGCAACAATGGCTGACTGTTATGCTCTTCTAATCACAATTTCACACAATTGAATGAAGCTAACTGAAGGTACCAAACCACATCAGGTTGTCTGTTAATAAAAAGAAGTGGAGACCCCATGGACAATTAAGTCAAAGGAATTCACTAGCTTATTAATCAAAATCTGAATTATTTTCTTACTAACAAAGAACAAAGCTACATCTGGGATTGTTTTTGTCCCATAAAAATATATTTCAAAGTAATGTTTATTTAATGTAGTAGATTTAACTTTCAGATCCCCTACTTACTTTCTGTATAATCAGTAAATTAATTTTATTACTGTTGATATTCAATAAATAAATGGTTTATGACTGATTAATTAAAAAAGAAGGCTGAGCACATGTTTGTTATCTAAAATGATGCAGTCTTGGCAGGATATATGCCCCACCCACTCCCCAGATACAAATGTATGTTGCTTTCTACATGTATTTTCTCAATGAAATATATTCAAAGTAATACTTCAGTTATTATATAAAGGTGCTAGCTATTTTAATTTTACTTTCTATAATACATTTCTAATGTACCTTTGAATAATAGTTGGTGAGAACAATCAACTAAGTTTTTGCATCTGAGTCATGTATTGTTTCATTCCCAATGAGAAATCTCAGATTATTGAAATGTGAATATAGTCTCAGAGAAAGGAGACAGGGATGGTTTAATTACTACTAAATTATAAAATTATTCTTTGGTAAGTCATTATTTTTTCATGGGCCTGTTTAACATAGTTTTGATCTATGCTAGTTATAAATATAATCTCTCTCAGTTAATGGAACTGATAGGTTTTCAGTTGTTTTACCAAGTTCTATTGCAAATTATTATTATTTTTATGTCAGGAAGGAAAAAAAATCCTTAGAGAGGTAAAGTTTAGTTAATTTTATGCCTTATAGGTGGTAAACTGAGAATCTTTCACATTATATGTATGTATGTATATGTGTGTGGGTATATCTATATATATGTGTATATATATATATGTCAGACAAGTTTTGAATTATATTTGTCCACTTTGAAGTTTTTTTTATATCAAAAGTTTGATTTCTGTGTAAGAACAAGTGATTTTAAGAATAATAGTGTGAAACATCATAGGTCATTTGAAAGGAAAGCCCAGGGTTAGAAATGAGTTGTTTGAGGCTAATTACTCAGGAAGTAGGTCAGAAAGAGTCAGACTTTTTCAAATACAATGCCACCAAAAAGATGAAGTTGTCTGCCAGTTTCCCATTTTTAAAAATATTTATTTCTTTGGCTGCCTCCGGTCTTAGTTGCAACATGTGGTTCAGAATCTTTAGTTGTCACGTGTGAACCCTTAGTTGTGGCATGTGGATGTCGTTCCCTGACTAGGGATCAAATCCCGGGCCCTCGGCACTGGGGAGTGTGGAGTCAGCCGCTGGACCTCTAGGGAAGTCCCTAGTTTCCCATCTTTATCGGAAGTAGACTCACTCAGTGTTTAGTTCAGTTCAGTTCAGTCACTCAGTCGTGTCCGACTCTTTGCGACCCCATGAATTGCAGCATGCCAGGCCTCCCTGTCCATCACCAACTCCCGGCGTTCACTCTGACTCATGTCCATTGAGTCAGTGATGCCGTCCAGCCATCTCATCCTCGGTCGTCCCCTTCTCCTCCTGTCCCCAATCCCTCCCAGCATCAGAGTCTTTTCCAATGAATCAACTCTTCACATGAGGTGGCCAAAGTACTGGAGTTTCAGCTTTAGCATCATTCCTTCCAAAGAAATCCCAGGACTGATCTCCTTTAGGATGGACTGGTTGGATCTCCTTGCAGTCCAAGGGACTCTCAAGAGTCTTCTCCAACACAATTGCTTCACTTTACCATCTGATAAAAAAACATTGTTTTAGAAAAATGCCCTTCAAGTTTCCTTTCAAAGATTATTTGTCTTTTTAAGTATAGCATTTGAAAGGAATAGAAGAGAGTTTATCCTGTAGGAATCATTAAGCTGACAAAAGTCTTTAAAGGCAGAACCTGGAAAAATGAGAGTTTGAAGTATTATTCTAGTCCTATCAAGGTAATGTCATTGCTAGTTAACTAAGATAGACATCTAGTTCAAAAGTCACATACAGAGAAATTAGAAGAAATATGTACAGTTAGCATGTCAATAATTGTGATGGGCACAAATGGGCACTAAATCTATTTTATATAGTTCTAAATTAGTCAGTATGCCAGAGAAGGAAATGGCGACGCACTACAATGCTCCTGCCTGGAGAATCCCATGGACAGAGAAGCTTGGTGGGCTACAGCCTGAGGGATCACAAAGAGTCCCACAGGACTAAAGTGACTTAGCACACACGTGTGCAGTCAGTATACCAAAGGAACTCATGAAATCTATGATTCCAGTTCACTGGGGCTGATTAAAAGGATGCTTGTTATCTGCTTATAACAAAAAAATGAAAAAGAATAAAAAATGTTCATGCCATAAAATTGTTATTAAATCTAGAATTCCAAACAATTCTAATTAACTTGATATTGTAAAGATCAGATGTTTTGTTTGTAAAACCAGCTTTGTGTTTCTTGATCAAAGTTAAAACAAACTCCAGTAACATTTGATAAATATTTTTGAACATCTACAATGCTCTTGGGAAATAAGATAAGCAAACAAGAAAACAAACATGCCCTGGACATCCTCATGAAGCTAACTGACAAACGGAGAGTATTAGGGGTAAATTGTGTCCCTGCAAAATTCATATGTTGAAATCTTAATCCCTCAGTACCTTAGAATGTGTTAAGGGTCTTCAAAGGTATTCAAGTTACAGTAAGGTTACTAGTAAGGTGGACCCTACTCCTATATGATTGATGTCCTTATAAAAATATATCATTTAAAGGTGGCTCAGAGGTTAAAGCGTCTGCCTCCAATGTGGGAGACCTGGGTTCGATCCCTGGGTCGGGAAGATCCCCTAGAGAAGGAAATGGCAATCCACTCCAGTAATCTTGCCTGGAGAATCTCATGGACAGAGAAGCCTAGTAGGTTACAGTCCACAGGGTCGCAAAGAGTTGGACACGACTGAGCGATTTCACCTTCATACCAGAAAATGTCTACAAGAAATTCTTTTCCATATAGCCCTCAGAAAGAAGCAATCCTATAAACACCTTGATGTTGGAATTCTAGTCTCCAGAAATCTGGGACAAAATGAATTTCTGTTTTTTAAACCAATATAAGTTGTTTTTGTTAGTTTGGTACTTCATTACTAACAAACTAATAGAGTGAGGGGAAATTAAAATATATTTTGTATATAAGATGCTATTAATTTGATTACAGATTATATCATTTAATATATCTTGATCCCCATCCTATAGATTTCTGTCCATTTTTTGAAGGATAGATCAAATATCAGTGATCTCCTCAAATTATTTTAAATATTTTGATTATTCTTTTTTCCTCTACTACATTGTTATATGCAACAGTAATTTTTCTACATCATTATTTTTTCACCAGAGACTTTTGAATGGCTGAAGGCATATACCATGTGTAATGGCATTTTAAAATATTTCATTGAGCTTAGTAGGCATTGCCATAACAGATATTTTAATATTGGTGTAATAGATTTCTTTGCTCCTTTCACACCATCAGACCTCTTTTTTTTTTTTCAATTATACCCCCATATCACCATAAGAAAACACATCTCTATTCATATAGTTTGTTTTTCACTATATTCTTAAAATATAAAGTTATTTTAAATGCTATTTAATGTCTTCAAATTGCTAATGTATGATTTCAACAAAATGTGAAAGCTCTGACTTTCACTTATAAAAGCTATAAATTATCCTCCAGATACTTTAATTTACTTCTATGAACTGTTATACCATGGTTTCCACATGTTTAAATTATAAGTAGATAATACAAAGTCACTCTTTAGGTATTCTAATCAGCATGTGCATGGCAGGCAATATTGGCTGCTTAAATGTACCAGTTCATGCTCCTTTTTTTTGAAACAAGACCTGAATTTGGTCAAGAATCAGGCAATGTTCCTGTAATCCACAATAGAAAATATAATTTATCTAAGTTAACCATATTCCACTACCTTTACAGAGACACTGGATTTATTCAGCAATTCACTCAACAAGCATTTATTGCAAACTTCACTGTGTTCTTGGCACAAGGAGAGAGCAGACAATACTGTCCTGGAGCTTACATTTTACCATCACTGATAAATATCCTGTATCTTTCTCAAGGATTTTCCTTTTTTGGTATATGAATTGAGAAAAAAGTAGAAAGCAGATAAAAACTATCTTTAAAAAAGTTAATATTTATATTAATACTCTGTCTTGTTTAGATTTATGATCAGGACTATAACTAGTTGCATATCTTCATGGATATAAATTATTGATTAATAATGTGTACTTAGTCCCTGAGTAAGAACAGTAAGAACTAAACACTATTGTGCATATTATTTCTAATCCAGGAATTGTCAATATTAGTTTTAAAGCACAGGAAATTTCAGAAGCTATGAGTGAAAAAAATGTTTCAGTCAATGCCCACTTTAAAATATGCAAATTCTATGTAATTTGGGTGAAGTTTTGGTGGCTTTCTTTTTATTTTTGAAAGTCTAACTTAAAATGGTTAAGTAATGTATCTTTAAATATATTAACTTAAGATCTACTTACACTATTACATACTTATTAACTACCTAAATGATTTTTATGTCTCCTAAATCATTAAGTACTCCTTGTTTGTGGGCAATTAACACTATTGAATTATACAAAGGGAAAAAATTGTATTAAAAAAGTAGCTGAGATAATCTTATTTTAAAAGGATACTGTGTTTATTCAGGACAGACTAGACTTTGAAGCTCTGAGTTTTATCAATTACCTTGTCTGAAATTTGTGCAAATCATATTATATGAAAACCAGTAGCAATAATTTTTATACAAGTACTGTACATTTAAAATTGCTTCATAAAAGTGAACGTTAGTGGACACAACTCAAACTAAGTTCCAATCATCTTTTTATAAGTATTTGTGTGCTTAGTCACTCAGTTGTGTCTGACTGTTTGTGAATCCATGGACTGTAGCCCACCAGTCTCCTCTGTCCATGGGAATTCTCCAGGCTAGAATACTGGAGTGAGTTATCATGCCCTCCTCCAGGTCTTATATGTATTTAAAACTCTTTATATTGTACATATTATTTGGCTGTATCCCAAGTGCACAGACTAAATAACAAAAAGTTTTTGTGCAATTTTATAATAATCTTGACATAAAATACATGGAACTGGGTTTAAATCTTAATAATAATGAATTAAAGACTAATGAAAAAAGAAAGCTACAAAATGCAAATTTTTTTCAAAAATTTTATGTATCCACATATGTAC